>JBBMOE010000006.1:10587429-10757168 GCA_037975065.1 Chaetodon trifasciatus
GGGGGGCGGGTGTTATTGGCACAATTGGACAACTTATCTACCTAATATACATACTAGTTTTCGAGGTAACCCGTACTATATGGTTCATTAATTGAAATCCATTTTAGTTTCAAGGCTGCGTTGTGTAAAATTTATTTTATTCAAACATGAACTGAGCTCAAATATATCATAACACAGTTTCCTCCAGCAATTATCAGGTCAGAGCAGCCTACTACAACGTACAGTGTGTAGCCACACTGACCTACATGTGTGAACAGCAATAAATGGGAGCCAAAGGCAGTGCCATTTTCAATGACACTGCACCCAGTGCAGGAATACAACGTCGTCGCTCTCCATCCGGCCATATTTGATTTCCAGCTGTTTTCGCAGAAGCCTCTCCGAGCCAGACAACCCCCCTAAGATATATTAAAGTGCGCTGTCTGCATTCAGAGATATAATCCAGAGACTATACCACTCCGCTCTCTATTCTCGACCACGTGATTGTCTAAATAATTAATGCAGCACGTCCCCCTAGAAACACGGCGTCGTCATTAATCGCAAGGACTCTATCAGACTTGAAAACTGAAGAGATCCCCCAAGAAAATAATATCCGATACCCGGCGCAACCGTAGCCCCGCACTTTAGCGACACATCCGAACCGATGGATGCTTGGGTAGGTAAATATTTCAGCATTTTTTCATGTTGCCCGAGCTGGTGAAATGACGATATCAAATGTCGTGATATTTGATAAATTGCTCCCTTTGATGCGTGCGCTCAGAGCAGGATTGTAGAGGCTGTGGTTAGTCGCTGTGTGCATGTCTTCTTTTTGGTGAAATGTGTTAGAAACGGTAGATTTTTGGGGGGCTCGCTGATTTACGCATGCACCTTGAAAGGGATTGATAGGATAAATGGTAAAAACTAAAGGGCAGTGACATGAATTTATGGACGCTCGCTCTGAATAAATGCTCTTTCGGACTCATACAGCTCAGTGTGGCTCTTCCACAGGGCCCACTCATTCTTTATTCACAGTCTATTTCAGATTTTTTTTTATTTTTTTTTTACCAATTTAGTCTCAATATTTCTTTCTTTCTTTTTTTTTTTTTTTTAAAGACGCAGCAGTAAAACACAAGGTTCTATCTTGTTTGCTGAGTGGAAATGAAAAGATCTTGATTTATAGTCGAAGTTTTCAACTCAAAATAAATGACAGCTTATTTCTCTTTCTTTTTTTGCTTGAGGACACAGTCGATTTCTGCTGTTTTTACTGTTAGTGGGGGATGATTTGATTTTGATTTCCAAGAAGTCGTGGAAGTTTGGACAGGCTGACAGTTCTACCTCCTTGTAAATCATTCTCAGTAATTCCTGAAAGGGTGCGAAGCTGTTTGGGGGGGCCGGGCGAAAACTGTAAATCTTTCACTTTTATTACCCTCTGAACATATGCTGCGACGCTACCAGTCCTGCATCCCTTCCTCTGCTTCAAGATAACCCACCGCTGAACCAGCCGACGCTCCCTGCGGCTCCAAAATCTTCCTCCTCCAACTCAGTTCGGTCTTTTCCAGCGTATTTCTTCATTGGTTATTAAATAGTGCCATTCTTTTTTTTTTCTTCTTCTTCTCAGAGTTAATATTGAAAACAAAGCAGAAGACATGTCTCTCCCACTCTCTGCTTGGGCAGGACAGACACAATAAACAAAAGATAATAATGTGCTTTATTTGAATACAATCCAGTCCCAGCTGAGAGAAAAAGAAAACATATGTCGTTTATTTCATAAATCATTTTCAAAATGCACTTCCCACATCAGTGCAGTCTTTGGGCGACTAAAGAGGGCATCAATACAAAGTATAATAGTACTGTGTAACAATATTATCCAAAAATACTTAACAGCGGCGCGTTCAAGGCCCACTTTGCACGCTTTATTGTGAAATTGCAGAAGTCTGTTTTTTGAGACCAAGCGAGGAGAAAATGTACAAAATTGCTGGAAATTTCAAAGCTGCAGCATCATATCAAATGCACAGAAAATGGTTACAACAGCGGACGTAAGCATACTGCACTATAGATGCTGCAACTACTGCCCTGAGAGAGCATGAAGTGTGGATCTTTATCATTGATATCTCAGTATACAATATAATGCCTGTGTTTACATACTGAAGTGCAGGCTTGTTGCAAAGCTCGTAAATTCAGAAGGAGATGAAAAGAAATAGGCGGTGGAACATTTTCACACTGTTCAGATGAGGAAATAAACGCCACCCTTTATCAAAATGTATTGGTGAGGTAAGGCTTGCTTGAAGAAGAGAACCATCACGTGAACAAATATGCTTCTATCTTAAGGCAGCGCCTTTATTTGTCACCACAAAGCTTCCGAAACACCAAAAAAAAAAGAAAAAGAAAAAAAAAACTCCTAATGTTAGCTCCAAATGTGCACAGGCCTATCCTGCTCTGAATTCCTGTATATTTCAATGGGTGATTGATTGCCAGGGATTTTTTTTTTTCTGGAATAAGGATACCTTGTTCGCTTTTTATTGGTAGTTGAATACGAGTCCTTCCATTCTTTCGGGAATACTGTCTCCACTGGTATATGGAAATGTCTGAAAAACAGCAAGATCAGGTTTAGGACAGCATTGTCTACAGACAAAGGGTGAAGGATTTATTCAAGAGACTGCGTGGAAAGGAACTGAGAGTGAGGGGGGAACTGGTTTATGATGAATTGATTCACAGGTAAGCAATTGCATGGCAGAAAGCAACCTTTAACCGCGGGTTAATATAATGCAAGGAAAATATATATGATTTATTCCACCGGAGGAGGCGATGCTAGTTAACGTCGCTCTCGCCGGCGACCGTGCGGACATGGAGTCCACCGCAGCTACCTCCTCCTCAAATGCAGATGGGTGTTTTTTGGAGAAAGCGCGTTCAAATGTTATCGACAGATTGAGCCTGAGCTGCCCTGTGCTTTTCAGCTGATTTCACGTTTCGATGAAAGCCGGCTCGGAGGAAGGAGTGGGAGAGGAACTTTTCTTTTTGACTCTTGGATCGTAAATCACATTAATTTGTTGTCTTATCGTCACAGTGGCGTTTGCGGTGATTTATGTGGTTTCAACTATATGGCTTTGTTAACCTGCAACGCTGTATTATACATGAATTCATATTTGATGTTTTGAAGGATCACCGGGCCGGATAGTGAACAGGGATAAAGGCAAATACTTGGATTTTCCTACTATTTGGTGACGTTTTTGGCTTACTTGTATTTACTGAACTGTAACTCGTGTGAATATGAATATTTTCTCCTTGATATTGGGAATAAAAATCAGGCCTGACTCGCAAAGGCAATAAAAGCTTATTTAGGATGATTATTCTCAATTTTGCTCACATTTTTTACAACTGTTTCAAGAAGTTTAATCTCTGTGCACCACATCTTTATGAACAATATGCTCTTGATTGCGCGTCTTTGCAGAATGGCTGCGGAATTTCTTGCGTTTCTTCTGCTAAAACCTTTATTGCTGCAAATGGTGATTTCGCATTTTGTGAGCAGCTCGCATTTCCTCCTGGAGAAACAGATCTTGCATTTTATTGCAACAACAAGCGACACTATTATTCCACTTTTATCAACTGCAGCTACTCCTCGGATGTAATACAAATTGTCCAACAATCATAAAACGCCTCTGGAGGCTTTTAAACTTGAAATAGGAGCAGAGTTTGAAGGGCTGGACAGGAGACTGTGATAATAACACTCGACTCTGAGTCCGGCCCATTGTGTGAACCAAACTTACCGTAACAGCGCGTAGGCGAAAAACACTGTCGTTTGAAAAGAGGACCATGTCTGCGACTAGTAGCCCAGTGTGCTCAAAAGCACTCCAGGCGCACATTATCGACTGGCTTTAACAAATATTCCACATCGAAGGGATCTTAAATCTCCGTGATCGTATTTTAAGTAATTATCCTCAAACATAAGCAGGAAAACAGGCGTGTTTTCACACTCAGGAAAAATAAATAAATTGATGAAATTTAAATTTCTGCCTTCTTGTCGTCGGTCGAGCATCCTCTCCTGTGTTTCAGTCTCTGCTGAAAAGCAGCTTTGGATTTAGTTGAGACTTGTGTCTACTTGAAGCTAAACTCCTCGTTGTTCATTAAACTTTGAGTTAATGCTGAACGACCCAAAGGTCACCTAAAAAAGCTTATGACTGCTAAATATTTGGCTGGCCCTTTGTGCAAAAGTGCACATGTAAGACTTTTCTCTCTCGAGCATTGCAAGCAGAGAAGAAAAAAAAGTGTCATATGTGGTCAGTGGCATGTTTGCAGTTTAGCTAAATTAAATAGGCAAATAATTAAAATAGCAATAGTAATAATTCTAAATGAGTTAATTGGTCAGTAATCATTTGAATTCATTTATTAGGTTATTTTACTTGAGCTTGTATAATTAGATAACTATGTTTTTTTTATCGCCTTTTTAATGGTGGAGAATATTGGGCCTGATCTGTATTTTTTTTAATATGAAACACTGGTATCTTTAAGCCCATATCTGCCTTTGATTTAAAAGGGGGGAAATCTGAATGTGAAGAAACAATTTTTTTTTCTCTTCCAGGTCGAGGAGGCAGCAGTGATGAATGCGTGAGGGATATAACACAGAGTTGCGCAGATTTCGGTGAGTAACATTTCTTTAAACAGAGGGAGCGGACAGCACAGCCAACTGCTAACAAGGTGAAAGGGTGATTTGTTATTAGCCTCCATATTAGCGCTCACAGTGCTTCACAGGAGGCTTAAATCACAAAAACAGACATGAGGAATGACTTAAACTTAGCCTGTACGTGTAATTATTTGCGCAGGCCAGAGTCCCACTCTAGTATGTCCGCCGCAGGATTAAAGCCCCATAACCAAGAGCACACTTAATGCAATTAATCCAAAAGAGAAATGGAATAGAAATTACATTAATCATGTTTGCATTGCTCTCAAACATTACTGAAAAATATGCTAATTGCAAAACGCAAAACCAGGAAGAATTTCACCACTTCATCCCACGATTTCCGCATTTTAACCGGGTTACAAGATGCGCCATGGCCAGTATTCCCTGTTTGTTTCTAACCGGCAAAATATCTCCAGTGTTTCACGTCGGTGTTGGGCTGCAGACTCGCGTTCAGCCAGAATGGAGGCATCATTTATAAAGCGAGCCTGTGTATGGGAGAAGTCGCCGGGTATGAAATTCTTTCCCTTGCCTTCCTCCTACGCTTAGTTTTACACTTCTGAGGAGGGCTGCGAGTCTTGAGGAGTGTTTTGCTTTTCATTCCTCTCTGAGGCCGTTTACAACCATAACATTTGCGGTCATAAATTTTGCCGCGGTCCACACTGACAGGTGCAATTGTTATGCACGACGCAGGCTGCACCTCCTCAAGCCACCAACATACAGTACCAGGACCCTTTGATATTTCTGTTTCAGCTCAGTTAAAATGCTGACGGCTCTCTCTTATATCCTTAAAACAAATGTTGCTACAATCAAAAAAATGCACTGGAAAATTTAAGAATTGGAGTTTAAATGTTTTGTATTAAAGCTAAATTTTACATGAATGGGTCAGAGGCAGAAAACCAAGCAAGCAGCCGAAACATATGGGTGGAGGCATCTGTAAAGGCTAATGAAATATCATATTTAACTCCCACCCCCACCCAACAAACTCTCTCTCTCTCTCTCTCTCTCTCTCTCTCTCTCTCTCTCTCTCTCTCTGTCTGTCTCATACACACTTACTCACACACACCGCTATCACCCATATTTCTGATATCAACATTAATAATAAGCAGTGGAGGAGATTAATATGTGGCTTTTTGCGTGCGTAAACATGTGATCCAAACGCATGTGCCGCGCGGCCTTGGTGGGCTATATTTCTGCTACAGGGAACAATGCATGACGGGCTTTGTCAGGCCTTGTGATTAGTGAAAAGGGTATTGTGTGTATGTGTGTGACATGCTGATTCAGCTTATTTCTGAGGGACTCCTAAAGCCTCCCAGAGGGTCCTTTTAGCGCAAGTTAAACTTTAACTGTTTTGTGGCAGACATGAGTCGCACGGCTCCAATCTAAGGGGCTGGTAGACGTGTCACTGTTACAGACACTGTAGAGGCAGATGGTAATTTCTAATTCAATATCTGCTGTAGCCTATAGCAGAGTGATTCTCCTGGTTTATTGTGAATTGGTTTATTTAAACCCCGAATCTCAGTCAGTGGACTGATGTTTAGGAGGGTGCTGCTATAATGAGTATAGGCCTTATTCATGTGTGCCCAGATGAGTCTGATAGATTTCTCTTTATAGGTCACAGACTGGAGCAACGGTGGGAAGCACCAATCACGTGAATAAACAACATCCATGCCATTGGATAAAGTTGCACTGGCTTACTGGCTTTGAATCCACAAAATGCAGAAAGCAACATATTACGATAACTCTGGACTTTTTGGAGGCTACACCTACCCCAAACCAGACTCTTACAATTATGGCCCTGCTCATCAGCCCTACGCTACTTCTAACATCGAGAGTGACTACCAGGGCTCAGTGTGCCCCATCCAGACCTCCGCTGTCCGGCCACCGACCCTCAAAGACAGTGACCTGAACGGTGACTGCATGCGGCAAAGTAGCAGTCAAAGCAACAGCAGCAGCCAAGCCACGAGTATTGGAGAGCAGCAGCCGCCTCCGCTGTCCGCGTCCTCTCCCAGCTCCAACAGCTCTGCATCCCAGAAGAAGAAGTCTCCATCCAGCAGCGCTTCAAACAGTGCCACACCAGCCCTCACAAAGCAGATATTTCCCTGGATGAAGGAGACCCGGCAGAACGCAAAGCAGAAGGGCAACAACTGCACCGCTGCAGGTAGAGATCATGATGGAGACCTCTGTGTGTGTGTGTGTGTGTGTGTGTGTGTGTGTGTGTGTGTGTGTGTGTGTGTGTGTGTGTGTGTGTGTGTGTGCAAGTGTGTGTATGGAGGGTTATGGGTGGAGGTGGACTGGGCCTTGTGTTTACAGTTTATGACTGCATTGGGTTTTGTTTGAAAAAGAAAAAAAAAGCCTCAAAAGGCCCTAAGATGATGCTGTGGTTCATTTACAGGTGGCGAGGTGAGTGACGAGAAGAGCCCACCTGGACCAGCCTCCAAACGGGTCAGAACTGCTTACACCAGCGCACAACTTGTGGAGCTGGAGAAGGAGTTTCACTTTAACCGCTACCTTTGTCGTCCTCGAAGAGTGGAAATGGCAAATCTGTTGAACCTCACCGAGCGCCAAATAAAGATCTGGTTTCAAAACAGGAGGATGAAATACAAAAAGGACCAGAAGTCTAAAGGGCTCGCGCACTCTCCCCTGGGACACTCCCCGGACAGAAGCCCGCCGCTGAGTGGCCCAAATCACATTGGATACTCTGGCCAGCTCCAAAACGGCCTCAGCTATGACGCGCCCTCGCCTCCGTCCTTCGCCAAACCCCAGCAAAACATGTACGGCTTGGCCGCGTACACGGCGCCCTTGGGTGGCTGCATCCCGCAACAGAAGAGGTACCCGGGCTCCGAGTACGAACACCACGGCATGCAGAGCAACGGCAGCTTTGCCAGCGCCAATTTGCAAGGCAGCCCCGTTTACGTGGGTGGGAATTTTGTTGATTCCATGCCAGCCTCGGGCCCCATGTTCAACCTCGGCCATCTTCCCCACCCCTCATCCACCAGTGTGGACTACAGCTGTGCCGCTCAGATCCCAGGAAACCACCATCATGGACCCTGTGATCCCCATCCCACATACACAGACCTCACCTCTCACCAAGCGTCTCAGGGAAGGATTCAGGAAGCGCCTAAACTCACGCATTTGTAATATGTGGTTCCTGTGTGTGTGCGCGTGCGTGCGTGTGTGTATGTGTGTCCAAATTATGTTGCGCTCTTTTTATTACCTCACTAGTCTAATAACTACACTCCAAGCGAGTCGTGTGTATTATTACAGTATTATTGATATTACTATTAATGCTATTGTGTAATTATTTTCTAAATAATACAGCTTTGTCCATTTCTCTTGAATATTTGGGGATGCGCAAGAGGCAGACTAGCCTGGTTGTCAGATGTTCTTTTTTTTGTTTGTTTGTTTTTTCTTAAGTGCAATGCGCAATTTTTGACTGAATATTTCATGCCGTTACTTGAAGGTAAGTCTTGTAGATCACGAAAGTAGAAGCTCATCTTTAGAGAAGGACTTTTAGGGAAATTTTCGTCTGTTTGTCAGGATCACATTCTCCTCACGGGCATCCTATTTATTTAATTTTATTATTATTTTGCATAATCTTTCGTACTAGCATATAGCATATTTATTATTTAATAACTTTTGTATTGCACATTATTTATCGTTTATATGCGAGTACTTATAAGTGTGGAGTTTTTTGTAAGATTGGACAGATCAGTGCACTTGGAAGTGTTGGCAAAACAGGGTTTGGAAAATGCTATGACTCGCAGTGTATTGTTGATAAAGAGCATTTCTAATTGTAAATCTGGGATAAATGGGGCATTTTATAGTGTATAAACACCACTATATGTCCATGGTTAATCTTGTGTCAAACCTTAAGCAAAACGTAGACTATCGAAGTATGAAATATTATACACACCAGCATGTCATTTCGTGTAGTCCATTGCTACTTTTTATTTGTCTTCCATTGTTATTCCATTCAGTTGGATATCCATAAATTTATGAAACCCGAATGATATCGAAATGTTATATTTTATTGTGTTTAACATTTTGTAAATAAAGTGCTCAAACTTGTATTTTTTACTGCATTTTTGTTGACAAACAAACAAACAAACACAGAAACAAACAAACAAACAAACAAACACAGAGCACTGCCTGCAGCACTGCTGAGCCAATGTTTCTGATTATTTTAATTCCTCATTCAGTCGCTGCTGCGAGTGAAACTGTCAGGTAACAGCACCGAGGAGGCGTATTGACTTCAGAGCTCTACTGTACAGTCCAAACAGGGAGAGCCAATCGATAATTAGACACCAGGATATCTAAAACTCATCAGACGGCTCTATGCTTCCAATGCAAAGTGCATTTTAGCCGCATAAAAGGCTCTGGGGATGATTATTGATGTTTTATTGGTATGAAGGAAGCGAGTCATGGGCCCATCGCATCCTCCACACGTCACTTATTATTTTTTTAGATTCGGCCACATGATTGCCTCCCCATCTGCTGGGACAAGAGCACCAGCTCCATTTTCCTATAGACCAGAGCCTAATCACTGGCTGTCTAATTGATTAGTACACACAGAGACTCGTCTTAAAAATCATTTTTCATAAACTGGCCGAGTGGAAGTATAGAAATGTGTCCACCCAGTGATGGCGGAGCAGATTGGTGACAATAAAAGCAAAAGAAGAAAAAACACGCATTGACATTGAAAATGATGCAGCGATGGATGTGCGTGTATAAATGTGTGTATGTGTGTGTGTGTGTGTGTGTGTGCGCGCGCGCGCGCGTGTGTGTGTGTGAGAGAGAGAGAGGGAGAGAGGGAGAGGGAGAGAGCAGTTCATCCTTTATTGCTCCTGGAGAGCCATTTCAAAGCTCATTAATCAAAAACTCGTCGCTTTCAGACTCCTTGCTGATCCCTCCTCCTCGTGAACAAAGCATTTGCATTCCAAATCCAAGTAACACATTTCAAACCGAGCAGCCCAATCTGTAATGGTGGGGGAGAGTTTGAAAAAAAAGGAGAAGCACTACTGTGTTCACATTTTCTGAGATGATACATCCTCGGATTTAAGAGCGCATCAAGGCAAATGAACGTCTTGTCACAGTGACTTTAAATCAGGTGCCACAGTCACAGAGGTCCCACAAAGTTTCAGCCATAATTAACTGAATGTGACTCAGCACGCGAGTGTTATCCTAAATCCTTCTGTAAGGCAGCTTTAAAGTTGATTTCATCCTATTTCATTCATGGATTTTGGCTATGAGCTACTACAATAGGCCACAAATCACCTCAGTATTCAGTGGATGGCGGCCATTTTAACCCTGGGTGAGCTCTTTCTTTCATCTCCCCCGCTGCAGCTTTCTGCACCGCACAAGTCCTTTACTGAGCCCTTCAGATAGTTGCCATAAAATACCAAAAACATTCATTTTTCCTCTAAAACAAGCTCAATGTTAATAAGATCATTTCATGCAATCATAAAAAATTCTTGATGTTATCTTTGTTATTTTTGCATAAAAATGAGCTCATTCAAATGAAAATGCATTGGAGAGAAGCTAAATAATATCATGTAGAATAAAGCATCTTTTAATTACAAGCTGTTATGCCTGATGACGAAAATAAAGCATGCCATGGACAAATGCACCAGAAAAACAGGGAATAATAACAGTCAAAATCTCACTGCTGTAGCACCAAATGGAGCGAATGCAGCTTCAGATTTTATCCCTGCCATCAGGCCCTGACTCTGTAATTAGACATGGGTGTAGTTCAGATCAAATTCAACAATCTGCCATGCAAACGGGAAGTTTCACCCCTATTGGTAATAGCAGCAGCATAGTTCCCTTGATTCCCTCTGCTCTGAAAAAAGAAAGAAATTCTACTTTGTAAAACAGAGTCTGGTTAGAAAACATGAAAACACGTCGCTTTACTTTTAGCTTTTTGCTGCTATAATGAGCTTCGACCGTTGCATGTAAACAGAATAAAATTTGACAACATGTCTCAGTTTTATCTTCAGTTTTTAATCTGTAATAAAGCATCAAGTAACAAGTCAAGCATAGCCATGAATAAGTAAGTCACAGTTAAGCCCAGAGGAGCTTTGTTGGCGTGGACATCTCATTTTGTGTCCCTGATTGGATAAAAGCAGAGCTGACCACGCCTGCTCAGTGGAGGGTAATATTTACATATGGAGAAGTAGCCCTACTGTAGGCTAACTATTAATGAGCACAAGAGGTGCTAACAGCCATCTTTACCCCAGGACATCCTAACAGGAGACAAGAGGGTTTTGAAATAAAACTTTTTTTTTTTTTTTTTGTAATTTGGTAATGTCTGTTGCTGTCTGAGATGATGGACACAGAGCTTGTGGCAGTAGATGTGTTGGACCACCGGGAGAGAGCCAGCCTTCATTCAAAGTGTTTTTAAGGTGAATGAAAGAGGTGCAGTCACAGCTGCTTCCTCCATTTCTTTACAATCAGAGTGCAGGGTAAAATATCTGTACCCGCCGCACCGACACGAAGCAATTATTTAATCAGCCTCTGAGGAAAGTTGGTGCGCACGTCGGCGCTGGCAGAACATATCGCGATGATTCCGCTGCGCGTGTGAGCAGCTTCATCTCCATCCCATGAGGGCTTGTTTTTATATATTTATTTTACACGCGCCGGCTCGGGAGACAACAGGGAGCAGGAGTTGTGAAAACGTTGCAGAAGAATTTAAGAAGAAAATACCTACTTTTTAACGCGCTTTGATTTCTCTCAGACGCGTCCTGTACCGGCTTTACCGAGCGAGGTCATTGTGGATTATCATCGGATCAGGACTGAGCAGTCAAGGGAAGCGAACAAAGGATTTTCATCTGAACAAAAATCTGACAAAAAAAAAAAAAAACAAAAACAAAAAAAAAAACTCGAGTGACCCGCAGTTTGAGGGGTCTCAGAGCTGCAGAGTGGCGTGGAGCTGAGAGAAAAGGGGGGCCTGCCCTGGAGGTCTGCTCGGGTTTTATCACAGCATCCCTCCACTCATTTCTTTCCTGTAATGGAGCAATGGGTTGTGTTTTGTCGATGGCGTCTGTACTGCTGTCTCTCTAACATAATGAAGCTGTTCCAGCCATAATGATTAGAGGAAACTTCCAGTAAAGTGCAGGGCTAATTATTGTTGTTGACACCTAATGCACAACAGACATCTTAACTGCTTTATAGTTTGCAGGATGCAGTTTCAGGGAAATTTGCTTTAAAATAATTTGGTTGCTGATGGGAATCACCTCTGAGTAAGTTACTGGATTCCACTGCTGTGGACCTGTGTAAGTTCATTTGTTTACTTGGTTATTTACTCACAATAATGTCTCTTTCAGTCTGAGCACAAAACCATTTAAATATTAACTCAACAACTAACTTCGTGTTTAATTTCATTTACAAATGTTTCTGAGGATATCATGGTGCTATTATTAATATGGATAAAATGAACAAGCCACTGTTGCCTTTATGTGAGAGTTGTTAAATGAAATAACCTCATTTATTTTTTAATGCTTATTGATAAAAGAGACTGTATTAATATATAAAAGACCCACACTTTTTCAAATAAAGGACTTAATTAGCTTCTGACTGGTGTGTTTTTTCATCTGATGCTCATTCACTCACTATTTTTCTCACTTCAGCTATTCATGCAGTAGGCAGTAAAGCAAAAACCTTCAATCTTTTTCGTCACAACCACACAGTGCACATTTTGTGTACAGGAATTACATAAATAGTTTTATATCCCAATTTCTGTACATTAAACTGACAGACATAATATCATTTCTTCCTTTGCACAGAGCCTCATTTGTGTTGATGTTCAGTATTTCTTTGGTATCAGACACAAGGATGAAGGTGAACTGATAACACAGCCTGACCATCTGTAAATCCTGACAGAGGATGTGAATGTTAGAGGACACCGTTGTCAGAAGTCCTTCCTGTTCTCTGGCCTCTGCTGTCGTTAAGGATTCCCCACACACTGTGGAAGTGAATGAGCAGAGGAGGCAGGCGCTGTTCATGGTGGGGGTATCTGTGTTGTTTAGCAACACATAAAGTCTGCACTGCATTTTCCTTCTGAAAGGAAACACACCAAACAACCACTGCAGGGTTACAGCACATCCATGTGAACGCTCATTTGTTTATAAGTTGCACAAGGCCCACATCTGTCCCTCTTTTGATATATTATTAAAGTGGACATATCGCATGGGAAAAATTGTTCACCCACACATACACACTGACCAAAGACCATTAACTGACCAAAATAAACAGTTTAACACAAGTGAAGATCCTGAAATAATAGAGCAGTGCTGGATGCCATCCACTGAGTGTTGCCCCCCATCTTTCATGATCTACATTTCAAGCATCTTATTTGCCTCCTGCTCTCCTGCAACTGGCTCCTGCAGCTGACTGAAACAGATTTCCAGTGAAGTGTAGGTGGTCCTTTGTTTTGCACACGCAGTATGCCATAACAGCAGGGTGATTGGTCAGTTTTTTCAACAGGAACATGCAAAATATTGGGAGGAACCATGAAGAGAGGTGAATCTAGAATTCTATAGATGAATACCCCGAGGTTCTGTGTTGCACATGTAGGCTTACTGATTCATAAATCCTTTAAACTGTGAGAAACCTGCAACCAAACTGTAGCTGAAGAACCTCCCAACATTGATCATGCATGTTGACGCATAAAACTGATGTGCGTGGATTTATGGCAGCTCTTATGTGTTAGTGATATTGATATAATTGTAACTATAATAAATGACTCACTCCTCTGGGTATGATTTAGAGGGCTTGGCCAAAAGGCTCTTCTCCTCCTTCCTCGTATGAAAGATAGCTCACTGATGTGAGGAAACCTGAAGTAAGTCATACATTACCCAAGCCTTGACTACAATGCTCCGGTAGTCTATATCAAAAAGTATTAGTGCCTCTACCCTTTTCTGATGCTCATATGGATTTCTTTCACGGCATTTTCTGTATAAAATTATGAGTGAATAAATTGCATCTTCATTTATCTTCGAAAAGCCCTTCTGTGCTGACTGCGATACTCAGCTCTCAGCGCTTTACATAATTATATTAGTCTTCTGCTACACCACGAAATTGATTGCCCAGGAAAATGAACCTGGCTTTGCTATAAATTACACCTATGGATCATAAGAAATGTGTTATTTTGTTTAAAATAGTACCTAATATAATTAGAGCTCTAATTCATGGCAAGCTACAAGTGTGCCTATTACAGTAACAGGGTTTGGAATTTAGTCTGTCTGCTGGATAAAGAATGATCCTGTGTGGTTTTCATTTGTAATCCCAGACACATTATTTCAGTAAAATAGTCTGTGACTTTTAGATATGAGAGATGGATTGTTGAATGAATAACTATATTCATAAGTTTCAGTATTAAAGTTAAGAATTCATCCATGAAAAGAAGTTTCAACGTCAATCCCACAGTGTGTCCGGCGTAACTTTTCCTTCACAGCGGACGGCAGCACAGAAACTGGATCCTTCTTCGTCGGAGGTCTACCTCTGCTAAGGATGTAAGGTAGATCTCTATCAGTCTGACACACAGGATCTTTACAGGGTGTTTGCTGTGGATGGAAACAATATCTTAGCCATGGAAAAATCACTGTCAAGAAATATTATCTGGACTACGAGGACTGATTGGAGTGTGTCACCTTAAAATCAATACAAGTGCACATTTACAGGATAAGGCTGTAAATCTCTCTTAAAACTTGGACATTCAAGCCCCAAGCTCATTTATTCCCACTGTAGACATAAATCTTTATATACCCACGACAAATACACAATTTCACTTTAATAAAAGGCTAAATAATTTCCTTAAACAGCTGGGCACTGTGGATTCTAGCAAATGTTATTCAAACACCAGTAAACAGTGCATTTCTCGGGGACTATTTTCTGTGGTGGATTAATACACATGTGGTGCTCTCGCAAGTGTTTACAGCCCCCAGATGGTGTATGTGGGATTGACTCAAAATAACCTGCAGTGCACATGTTCATGGTAATGAAGAAACATGTCATCCAGTGTAACAGTCTGGCTCGCTGATGTGTTTTTAATAGTTTTTGGACAACAAAGATGGTTTCTGACACAGAGGAATAAGATATATCAGGAATATATCTGGCAGATTTAATTCATGTTGACAATAACAAAACATTCAGAATGTCACTATGCCTCTGTTTTGGGTTACTTACACACTATAAATATTCTGTGTATTACAGTGCTCTATTCAGGGTGATACAGTATGAATGTGAATCTTAAAAGGTCCAAACAATTTATCTTTGACTTTTTGCTTTTTCAGCAATCCTGATCTAGTTTTGACATTGAGATCAAGAGTGTTACACTCTATCAAACTATCCAGTTCCCTGAAACATTTTCTCCGAGTTTCATATTTCAAATAGCTGACACTTGAGTGTATAAAGGAGGAGGTTATTTCTACTACAAATTTTGATCAGAATTGAGTATTTTACTATTTAGTCAAAAACTTGAAATTACATTTTTTCCACAAATGCACCTTGTCAGGACTCATATTAACCCTGTCTGATGTGACTTAACAGTGGACACTTTGGGTAATCTAATCAGTTATTTAAGGTTTTTAGGTACTTTTTGCAAGAATAACATGCAGATACAGTTTCCTCTTGGTGCTATCCTCCTAACAATCCTCATTCTGAGTGTTAAACCTCAAGGTGCTAAGCCAAAATACCCAAATGCCAAGAAACATTTCCTACCTCTGTTCTTATCCCTACCTGCAGGCCTCTGCATTACAATCTAAAATCCAAGAGCACAGAGGCAGCATGCAGGGTTAAGTAATTCTGCACCAGTGAGAAAGACATTTGATTTCATTTGTAGTGTGTCTTGCAGCGAGCGGAGGTGAGCCCACCTTTGGCTGCGGGAGGAGTGAAGCGGCACACATATCTAGTGTTGGGAGACACAAAATTGACAATGCATTTATCTTTGAATAATGTAAATGTCCTGAGAATACGGTGGCAGTGGTCCTGGCGTGTCCACTGAGGGCACAGGGCTGTCAGACACTGAGCTCTGTGGCCCTGCTGCAGCATAATGTGGCCTGCAGTTCCCCTGGAGCATCCCGCTGCTCTGCTCTGCTCTGCCTCAGGCCCACATTCCTGCTTCGGCACGCTGCACTAGCTCCCCTCTTAATTTACACTCTGGTAGGAGAGGGAGTTAATGCAGAGAAGCCTGCCAAGAAGAATCTTATCTGCTCTCCCTCTTTAAAGGTGAGGTAGTTTAGAGCACAATATATTGAATGGAGGTGTGGAAGGTGATGCTGTTTTTCCACCACATCCTGGCTGCTCATTTGATCTATGCAATATTTGTTTATCTAACTTCATTAAGCATAAAATGGAATCTGTGTAATGAGAGCACACATTTCCAGTGTCTGAATAACTTCAATTATTTTAAGTAGTTGGCTTAACTTGAATAGTTCTGTGGATGCTGTGAGTTATTGTGTCCAAGAAATGTGCAGCAAAACATGTATTGTTTAAAATGGATGGTTCCTGGCAGGCTGACAGTGCTGTTCAGCGAGGCAAAGTGCCAGTAAATTGTTTGTCTTCTGCAGTGCTGCCCTATAATTCTTCTGGGAATAAATGGCATTGTGTTTGCCAAAGAGAATAATGATAGATGGGATAAAATCAAACTAGAGGATTTTGGGATGCACTCTGACCACCAGGCATAATCTGAATACATTTGTGTCCCCAGGAACGATGTTGGCAATTGTTTGTGCTTGTGTCTTCCCTGCCTCTTGTCTGTCCCACATAGTGACTGATTTTAAATAGATAATTTTGAGTTTATGTGCTTTGTAAGAAATGATTAATACCATCACATGTCTTTACAACCATGTCAGCTATGATTTGTTCTGTGTTGAATTAGGAAACCTGAACATTCATGCACTGACAGCTGTGTGTATCTGTTGTGATTGCTCTGGACTGCATATGTTAGAAGTGATATTTGCATGTTACTCGGTATAAAGCAATAGCTCGTAATATCTCCAGTTCTGAGGCGTAAATGTAAATGTGCAGTCTGCCCGTTCAAGTGTCCTGTTAGCCCAACAACCGGAGCACGTCCCCATCTGTTCTCTGTCTGTGGAGTGCCCAGACAATACATTTCCCCCGCCAGACCTTCCCATTTGCTGGAGCAGAGGTTTCCCAGCCATTTCTAAGGTTACAGGCAGGGTAAAAGCCTCCGCCATGTGCTCACAGTTCTCCGATCGGAACTTTTTGGCCCTCATTTGCAGATAGACTTGGGCTAGATTTTTGATGCTGAGTAATATTTAAATGCGCTGTCCTTGGCTTCCAGGCCCTTTTGTTGCTGTTGCTGCAGTTCCACAGGATGCGAGCAGCGAAAGACGAGCGTGGCTGTCAGTGGAGTGTGATTTGTTACAAGCCCAGCCTTGCCAACTGTGAGGCACTGAGGTGTGACCACAGAGATGCTTAACTTCTCCAGTTGCCTCAGGGCCAGCCAGTCAATTACACAATACTGTCTGCCCGTAACAATGTCATGTGCTCAATAATGGACTAAAGGCAAAGAGGAAACATATCTCAGAACAGTTTATACCAATGGTCACACCATCATTACAATATGTTTGGTCAGATGTTATGTCGTAAGGTGCTGTGGTCATTTGTGAACACATGTGTGTGCAGTAGTAATCCTTTCTCCTAGAAAATGACAATTATATACAACTGACTTGCATCAGCATACATGTTTTGAAGGAAATTTAATGGCAGATTATGAAGAAATGTTGTTAACATACCTGGCAAGTCGCAAAAACAAGTTGATACTTTAGAAAAATGTTCACTGAAAATATGTTGAATATGTTTTCCACCAAAATACCCCATCTTGCACGCAACACCTGCTAGTACTGAGTACTGCATTATTTAACTGTTAAGGTTAAGGGTTAAGGTTAGTGCTTTGTACACCCATCATCCACGGCACTGCCATGCTTCATTCACTCAAAAAAACATAATCCAGGCAGCGATTATATTTGTCACTACAACTCATTGGGAAAATAATCTTATTATACATAAATAGAGATAGCATATTTTGTTTAAAGTGGTAGTTGCCTATATTTTCAACAGTCTACCTCAGAAGAGTAGCATTTTGGTTACTCTTGCACCCCAACTGTTTATGAGGACCATGTGTGGGAAACTCCAAGAGGGTCCTTGTTCAAAGAAAGCTGCCTCTCCTTTGTGAAACACTTTATCGTGTGGATGCAGATGTGCTTTTTGGTGGAACCTTGCACCTCATCCATTACCCTTGGCCTGCCAGAGAGATAGTGGAGAGTGAATCCATTCAAATGGATCACGACAGAGCCTGCTGCTCAGCTGAACTTTCCGTGAACTAGGCTCAACGGCAGGATCCATGCATCAAAAAAATAAGTAATTTCTCCTCGCTGCTCTGGCCTGTGTTTCATACAGATTGCTACTATCAACACGTCCGGCATCCTCATGTATCAATCTGTCAATCTGATAGTCGTTTGAGCACTGTATCTGTCTCCAAAGATTCAATCGAGTAGAGACTAAGAATGACCTGGGAATTTTGTGACTATCTTGTCTTGTTGAATCAAGATTTTACTGCACAGTCTGTAAAGATATATTCCAAAAAAATACAATGGTGCACAGCAATGAGGATAAGATCATAGTCCTCTTGCTGATTCTGACCCAGTATCAGCCATAACCACAACGTCAAAGTAAAATTCATTAAAGAAAAATCTCCTCCTGCTTTCTCTTAACTGGCTAACATACTTTTTCTTGGGACAATGTAAACACAGGCTTGTCCAGTCTAAATTGTTTTGTCTTTTTTGTCGTTTTTGCCAGCGACAGGCATTAATAATAATTATATAGAAGAAGCCAGTCTACATTTAGAGGGTCTCATTTGCTTACGTAGGTCATATAGAGGCATCAGTATTAAATTGAGACTGTTTCATATCCACTCAAAAACTCCTGTTCCCTGTTACAAGCTGTTGTTTCACAGTAGACACTGTGATGTTTTTGCTTTATTAGAAACTCCTCGTGTGTGAGATAGATACAATAAACTGAAAGGTTGACATGTGGTGTGCAAACAAAAAGGCTTTTTGCCTGCTCAGTAATGCCACTGAAACTCTGGCACTATTGACATAGACCTTGGGTCGTTATATGAAAAGTCCGTGGACACAATTTAATTTCTGTCAGCAGTCAGGCTCCACAGCCACAATGGATTTCTTTTATGCCCTAGCCTCTGACTCTAACCGAGCATCTGTGTGAGCTGGAAACACAGTGTCTGCCCAACCCCTTCCCCTCCTCCACCCACTGCCTCTGCCCTTAAGGTGCATTTCATCCACATAGAAAATGAAGTTATATCTGAACTTCGACCAATAGTCTCGCTAGCCCTGGGCAGAGCACTGTAAGGAGCCTGCCTTAGTATGACCAGGCAGCACAGACCGCACAGGGCTGCACGAGTCCATCAATCTCCCTCTGTTCTACAGTGCCTCTAATGACTGCATACATAACATAACCATCTTCTCCATCTGAAAATGTTTGCTGAGGTGAACTGTTCTGCTTCTATAAAAAACAAATTGTAGAAGTAATGCTAAACTAAATTCTTCCAAGAGTGATGTTGTTGTAGGTTAATTTACTGTTAATTCTTCCAACTCTTTACTCTTCCAGCTGTGATATTTGGGATTGGATTATGTCCAAAAGGCCCCTTGTGAAAAATGTGCTGCTGACAACCTGGCTGACAACTCTTGAAAATGTGACTGTTTCCAATCCTAATGGTATGTAGCAGAGCAGCGTGTTCATGGCTCTTTTGCTTACAGTGACTGACAGCACTCGAGTCAGGTCTGACTGACAGCAAAATAAATGGCGTGATTTTCTTCTTGGGAAGTGCTGACATCAGACTTCTTTAGTCAAGGGTTGGAGGAATGTGATGTTCTACTAATGTGGCTCACGTTCGGAGCTGCTCCTTCATAGTGAATCTGTGCACATAGCGACACCACATAATATTTTGACTCATTGAGCGTAACTATATCACACTCCGTGTATTCTGAATATGACCCGCTGAAAAATTCCAGAGAGGCCAACCGAGTGTGTTTCTGACGTCTTATATATGAGTAAAAAAGCCCCATCAGCAAAAACTACTTCACTGGTGCCACTTATTTCAAGCAGCCATAATGAATATTTTTATGTGAACAATGGATCAAATGACTATGTGTAATTTGAAAGGCGTCTTGGTTTTGGTTCAACTGTTTTGTTTATTCACTTACCAAACAGAAGACAGACAAAGTTAGTGACTTGTTCCGAAACAATGTGGAACATTTAGCGGCTAAAAAGCCAGATATTCCCCACAGGAGTTGGTGGAGATCAAACCAGAGTTCAGAGAGTAAACACTGGACTTACACACATCAAGTGGACAGACACTTGACTACAAATGAATAATAATGTTGCTCCGTATCTGCTGCGAGTGTAGACTAAGCATCTGTTTACCGACACCTTGTCACAGATATGATGACTGAGTGCCAATTTAGGGAGCCAGCATATGATCGAGGGTTGCACAAGAAAGCCCATGGACTTGTTGTGATTGGTCTCATGATGCTGTTTAACATTATATTCATTCAACACCAAATTCACCTGTTTACAGATCACTTTATCTGTCATCTTGAAGTCCGACCAAGTAATGGTTGATCCATTTTTCACTCGCCATGCACTGACCTCTGCATTGGTTTCAAGTCATTTCGGTAAACAAACTGATCGAGAAAGAGGCTAAGCCAAAATACCTCAAGGATGAGGCTTATCACTCATTGTTCATCATGGTCTCACCAAAAGTTGCTCCCTGCTACTCTCTCATATATCCATAGATCTTCTCTCCTTCTGCCATCTGCACTTTGACAGGCTCATATTAGATAAGACCCGCCCTGCTGAAGCTTGGCAACCAATCACAAATGACAAATCGCAACCCATGACTCTGACAATATTAACTTAAAAGGTGATAATATGTCAGCGTTGTGTTCCAGTGGTCAAAAAGTCTATCACTGTTATTATTCAAGCAATTGATGATGAATACAAAAAATGTGACTACAGTGTCTACAGAACAGAAACGCAGGATGCCATTTGGCACTGTGAAATCTCATTAATGACATGTTGCTAACCTTTTCTCATTACAGGCATCCCATCATAACTCATACCACCTGCCAAGTGGGATGTTGCCTCACACAAAACTATTAACATCAACCCCTGTTTTTGCTGTTTTAGTATGAGGTCTATGTCTGTCACTCATAACAAATTTATTGTCATGCATTAGCTGGTCGCCATCATTTCCTCCTTCTCTCAGTGTCTCCTCTCTCTGTCCCCGGTGGTCTTGTCCAGCTGGTTGTCACATGATGTGGGAGAGCCACCCAAGAGATGGTGCTCCCTCTCAGATCATTCGTCTTAATTAAAATTTAATGAAATGTGGCTCTCTTTACTATTGTGTTTTGCAGCTCATAAATGAAACATTGTACTTAGCATTACTCACAAAGTGCTTCATACACTGTTTATTTAAGCCCCCGGCAACAAATAGTAAAGACAGTACAGTCATATAAGAGCTCAATCACTACTGCTGGATGCATTTAATGATGTTTTCAAAGTCGAGGGATGTTTGTTTTTAGGAGTGTTGCATTACGGATGTAATGAATTATGTATTCTGACAAATATCCTGTGCGACTTTAGCAACCACTCCCGGTGCCTAAAATGTGCAGCTGAGGGTCGAGGACCAATTGTAAGATGTAATTTATGTAGAAAGTAGCCTGGAACAGACTGGCACAGACTAACTTCATTAATTCAACACTGAGCCAAAGTCCTGACCTCACCTTCAGGCGAGCCGCTGTTCCAGCAGCTTCTGTGACTCACTGAAATCTCCCATTGTGCATTTCTTTTATCTGTCTTTCTGAAGAAATTACACCTGCTCTTTCCATATTCTAAGATAGATGAGCATCTACCATTCCCTTCATGAGCTTAACCAACTTAAACAACGATAAATTGGTGAGCATTCAGAGGGGAGAAAAAAAACAGCAGCACAACGGCAGTGGAGCTTGATATCCACAAACACAGGACGCTAATGTCATCGTTCCAACTTTTTAATCTCTGCAGTCTTAAAAGAATGTCAGAACTAACCCTTTGACTTGTTTGGTTAAGGACCTATGAGAAAATGACATTCACCAAAGCCAGATGCAACAAACAATGATATTAGATTGTTTTTCCAAACATTTGCCATCCTCATCTTGACATATGGAGAGACCCACTTAACACACAAAAGCTGGACTTTTACTAATTACCAGCAAAGTGTTTGTGAATGCAGAGAGTTTAGTTGTCCCAACCAACCAATGCACCAACTGTACAGACATGAGCTGTAGCTTTAGCTGTGATAGCTAAGACCCCACCCACACTTTCCCTGTGTGATTTCGTGGTGTGGTGCAGGTTCATGGTGTTGATTACTTTATTAGCAACAAGTAGATATATTAATTGTTGTTGCTATGGATACAGACAGTTTAATAGATTTTAGTAAATTATCATGAAATCACCAAAATGCCCAGAGTGTGTGCATAGACATTAGCGTCCATCTGCTCAGAGTCCTGAATTATAACAAAGTGCTGGATGGTTTTGCTTAGAAATATGTGAAGGAACTCCTGTTTCAAGGTAAGTCAGGCTGTGTAACTTTATGGTTTTGGTTGTTTAATATATATTGCAAAAGTTTATCAGGCTCTGTGATCAGTGCTCTGGTGATCAGTTTGACATGAGATTTATAGTTTCAGTGTGTGACTTGGTGACAGTTGATAGCGGTGGCAGATTTATGGCTTTGGTTGGAATATGCATCATGTTGTTAAGCTTGTAACATTTCAGAGAAAAATCATAAACAAGTCTCTCGTCATGATTCTGTGCTGTTGATAAAGTGTTTTGCATTCTGTATTGACAGTTTGTTAGAAGTGAAGCTTTTCCTGTACACACTACAAGCATCAGGCTTTGAACTAAGACTAAGACATCTACATAAAAGCTGCAGTGTCTGATGTCTGTAATATTTTGATGGTAAACAGCAGGATACTCCTACATGCTAACATTAACTTTTTATGCAAACATTACTTGTGTGGGGGGACCTTCTGTGCTTTTAACCTGTGCTGCCCATTGATGATTAGGGACACGCACAGTTCATTTCTCACTACCTGTAGAGCAGTCTCAGTCTCTCACTGAAATTGCATGAAAATTGCAATTGTGCAACAGTAGCAAGAGCTGACAGGTGTCTATCAACATGTGGCATGCAGGGGAAAAAGGTTTTGGAAATGTGAGGATGAGTCCTACATACAAGTTTATCTCTAACATGTTGGCCATAATTTACCTATAATGACATTGTGGCGATGTATTTTTAACCCTCATTTGTTCATTTGCAGTCAGTATTTTTCATGTCCACTACATAATATATAACATTTTAATGTTTTGAAAGAACCTATTCAGCTATTTTACATGTTATACATTTGTTACAGACCAACACTCACTTGCTCTCATTCTTACTGTGTTTTTAAACTTATCACTGTAACCCAAGATGATGAATTCTGAGGTGGAAGAACTTTTATGAGGTGCAAATTACAGGTGAGGTCATTAAAGATGATTAAGGGTGATCTAATGAGTTTAATCCCCACCTTTGTCTAATATTGGGCCATTACCTTCCTCCCAACTATCTTTTAATGGTCTTGCCTTACAGCCTTTAACACAAATTAGCTAAACTTACCCTGACCTCAATATCTCGCTGTGCTTGCTATAATTTGCAGGGGACAGACCGTCAATGAATAACTGCTTCATGTTAACTGCTAGCTGGTTCTGAGCACCTTTGTATGCTTGTAACATGTATGTATCATGTCTACCCTTTGTGCAGCAGTTAAACTTTTTGGCTACATTTCATACTATCCAGATGTTGCCATCCAGTTTTTGTGTATTTGTTTCTGCCTGCATCATCTGGCATTTTAAAGCTTTATTTGGCCAGGTTTAAAGCACGGCTATATGCATCGTGAGACCGTTTGATCCGGCCTACGAGGTAATTTTACGAGGTCATCTTTTTCAGAGCGGTCCTTGGACGCCACACACCCGTCGCGGTTGAAACACGTCACTGCATCATGGCGCATGTCAGTGAAAAGTAAGAAGATGCAGAGAGTCGTGCTTTCCAAGAGAAATGGATAAACGATTATTTTTTTAAATTGAAAAACAAGCCGGCGTGTTTACATTAGTTTGTGGGAACAAACTTTTAGCTACAGACGTGCTAAACTGAGCTGTGAGGACAAATTCACTTGGATAAAGTTAGCGCTCTTCCGCGGACTTTGGTTGCCCAACGAGCAGCTTTCACAGACAGAGAAGAGACTGTGTCATGCAGGCATGTTTTGTGGTGAGTAAGCTAGTAGCTAAGAAGCTGAAGCTGCTGCTGTGGAGCTGCTAGCACCAGACAAAGTAAACTTCCAAAGTGTCTGTTTGTCTGGAATAATTCATGAAGATGAAGGAAAACCTGCTGTGGAGGCTCTGTGATAGCAAGCGTCTGTGTGATTTGGTCTCTATGGCGGACATTACCAGGTACCTCTCAGACCAAACCAATGCTCAAGAATGACCCAAACCGGAAAACTAGCTCTGACTAGCATCATCATCATCATCTTCACTACCATCTGATATCGGATGCCTCACTGAAGAGAAGCAGTTCCAGCCCTTGCAGAGGTTAGTGTGATACGTGTTTAAGGCCATCCTGATACTATTGCTGAGAAATGGAAATATGTGATGGAGATTTCAACTTTTACAGCTACGATCACAAAGATATATTTTCCATGCAGAAGGTGGTCTTTGTCACCAGTTGCTGACAGGACATGACACGTTACATTTTCAGAGTAATTATCATGAATTCATCCTGTTTATGTTCAGTATCTTGTAAGCAAGTTGAAAGAGGTTTGCATATGAGAGGTTTGATCTAGTTAAAATCAGATCAGTCGAGTTGTGTTTTCTGACCTCTAACAACAAACAAGTGATTCAGTCTTTTAATATTATTTTTGTAATATAATTTCAGAGGTTTTGAAGTGCAGTAATCTTCACGTAACAAGAGGCATCACAAGAGTCGCTGTGACTGTTGACGAGTGGGAATGTAGTTATAGCTTTGTTAGCGTCTCACTTTCTTCTCTAAACTAGAGCTGATTCTATAACGAGGCGTAATGAGAAGTGATTTTGTCGGTTGTTTCACTTTTGAGACTTGTGAGCACTGCTTAAAGTTATGAAAGATAACTTAATGCAAGCTAATATGTTCTGCATGATGCGGCCTTGGTGGGAAACAACTGGGCTGTTGTGTAGCTGAGGGGCAGCAGATTGTAGGGAGTTACTTGAAAAAGCAGCGTGCCTTTTGAAGAGAGTATAGGTGTTGTCAGCCTCACCAAAACTTTGAGCCAGGCTAAAACCCTTTTTGGAAACTGGCACTGTACTCAATATAGCCACCATGTTTTCTGGACAATGACACAAAAAGATGTGGAAGCAAAAGGCAGCTTTCATGCACATCCTCTCAGAGTTTCCTGGCACTTGATGAAGTGGGAGGAGAGTCTCCTCTCTGAAGTGCATAAGTTGTGTTTGAGCACTTTGTTATGTGCAGTGGCTGCAGGGAGGACCCCAGGAGCAGACCCCTGGTTCCCTCATTTCATTTACTTTCAGGAAGGGTGAAGGGTAAAGCCACTGGAATGATGAAACACCGCTACACAACCCTCATTGTTTTTAAGGGGCGCCTGTATGTGTTCACGTTTCTCTTTAACTCTGAGCGCAGGGGGAAATTATAATTAATCTGTTAATGACAGTCGGGGCTGTCATAAGCTCGGGGAGTGTATAATAAATTGCTGTAATAAAAATTAAGATTGCATGCATCATTGAGGCCTTCAGAGGGTTTGTTTAATGTAGTTACAAAAATGGTAGCAGCTGATGTGGCGTCCACTGCTCTACCAGGAGAACGCTAATTTCTGAGTGACACTTAACCTGCTGTAGCTCAACCACAACTGAGGGAGGTGAGGGGAAACCTAATGAGTTTTTCCTGCGTCCCATTTTGAGAACCACTGAACTGGATGGCCTGGTTTGTATCCTAAAGGCAAGAAAAATAAGAACTTGCATTGTTCATGGGAAATTAATTAAACCCTCTAAAAATCCAGCCCATTTTAAATTCAAATAAAAGGACTCGTTATAGTCAGCGAGTGAGTGGTCATCGTGTCTGAGGGCTCAAACTTTGGACATTGCGAGGGTTAAAGGTTGGGTTGTTCACTTGTTCCTCTTCCCCTTAACTGGAACATGAAAGCTGCTGCATCATCTGTAACATGCGTTCTTGAGAGGCCGTGGCATAGTTACAGCAGACTTCCTCCCCTCTGATGAGAGACAAAGCTTCCTCTGTGGTGCAGGGTCCCATTAGAGGAGAACGCTGGACTTCTGTCCCGGAGCAACAAAAGAGCAAATCTTGAGCGTCATTAACGAATTATCATTTTCGATGATAAACTTTTGCACCCCTCTTCATGTGCAGGTTCAGGTCAACTGTGATCTGCTGACATACCAAACAGAGATTGGCTGACCGTTTCCTGTCTAGTCACCGTGGCTGTGTCACCTCTTCTGGCCCTTTCAACCAGAAATATTTATCAAGGAGGAGCCCTGGAACCTTATCTGTGGTTGTGTTGTTTGGGACACAAGGGGCCTCGTTTGGGGTTTAGCCTGCAGGCAGGCGGGTATATTGCCCTTGTAGCCTGACACCAGTTGACACAGCATAGTTGCCCAGGTCACCCTACAAAAACATGGCTCTCTCTCTGGATGAAGCTGCCAAACAATGGAGATATTTTGGCTGACAGACAGCCCTTGGTGCTCTAATTGAGACTAAGCTCACTTGTCTGACGCAGTAAGATTTCGCAGTGAACTTTAAAGCAATAACATCCTTCCTGTCCTACTGTTCAACTTAGCAGGACACTTGTTCTGTTAGAGGAAGTGTTGGGTCACATTGTCTCATTGCTGGAGCTCTTATTCTGTATCTGATGAGTAAATTAAGTAAAGGTAAAACAAAGGTAAATTCCCCATATTTCACAGAGGAACCAACAACATAACAGGGGTTTGTTTTAAAAAAAATCTGTCTCAGTTGAAGTCTGGGCTTTCGAAGCTGTTATCACAAGTCCACGGCTGAAACATGGAGCTTGTGAGTCGAGTCTAATAGGGCCTCAGTGGAGGGTGCAGCAGCAGATCCTCCACTGTGATTCATCTCTATTGTTTTGCTGGTTTGTTACCTTTCTCTCAAAGAGCCTATTGCTCCCTTGGCTCCCACAACAATTATCACCCGCTTGTCTGCCGGCTCACTCTGATGACACGATGCTGCTGTCTCGGCTCCTATTTCCCATCCTCTTCATCTTTGTATTTACCTTTTCGGTCGTGCTGGATTAGTTATATATAAACCTGTTATGCATCACACAACAGCCATGAAAGATAATTATAGACCAAAAGGAGCAATGGGCTTAATTTTCCAAATTAAGTGAAACTTAATAATTCTCGCCTAAATCGTGGCAGTGATTAATGGCGGAGGGGGACGAGGCAAAAATGCTCTGTGCACACAGGTCAACTGTTTTATATGGTAGACAAACAAAGCATTGGTTTTCTGAACAATATAGGATCTAAAAACAAACATTAACCAACATTACATGGAAGAAAACTGTAACGAGTAAAGGAAGGCTTGCAGATGTACAATATTTGTTGTAATTCCACTGTCACGTCAGAGTTTCCATCAAAGAACATATTAGAAAATATAGGTAGTGTACACTATATATAAGACCAAAGCAGCTAGTACCACCCCAATGGACCATCCACTTTTTCATACATTTAGGGAAAATATAATCATTCTTTTTAATTACTGCACCCAGGCACTCTATTAAAATTCTAATTCACCTCATCCACCTCGATTGATCTGTTCACAGTGGGTGGCTGTGGTGAAATGCACTGTATAATATTCATGCTGGTACGCCTTGGTTGTGCTGTGTGTCAGAAGCCATCTTGCAGCGAATCCCTCACCCACCTTGGAGCGCAGCCTGTGGAACTGATGAGGTGAAGAGCATTGCTCTGCAGCTCCATGCTAGTAATCACGGGACTGAAGAAACACATACATCATCTGCCACACAGGTTGGCATGGCGAGTGAAAAGCCTTCACATCGTGTAAGATGTTGGACAAATGATGGCCATACGTGTGTTTGTCTCCTCACAGATGGCTGTGCATCTTCAGTCAGGAAAAAGCTGAGCCTGGCACTTATTCCCCTCCCCCAATCCACTCCTCTTTCTCCCTCTTCCTCTCTCCCTCCATCAGTCTTTTGTAGCATGTCCTTTTTTTTTGCCTCTCCTCTGCAGGAGGTTTGATATTGGCAACACAGTTAGTGCCCTCCACGGAAATAACAGTGGAAAAGATGACATAAATTATTTGCCAATTGTTTGACACATGCAGGGCATTGTCCTTGCTATAATCATCAGCACTCTGTCACCTGATGGTATGAACGGTGCCACTGCTGCTTTGTGTCTCTCTGCTAAACCTCTTGGGCTGTTCAGGGCTCCTGCTCTCTTCAGTAAGAAGTATACGATGCATCTTTCCTCTAAGCAGCAGGGAGGAATGAATCACAGTCATGCTTTTCACCTGTAGGGCTTCTGCACTGTCATTTGCATACGTGCAAAAAGCCTGAGGCCAGTCCAGTAATTAAACAATAATAGTAACTGTACTGCCGTGCATTTAGCTCATCGGTAGCCAACTTCCACTGTTTTAAAGAACACTTAGGAAATGCCATCATCTCTCTGTTGTTGAAGCACTGGTAAATATTTAATACCATGAACTCATGAGAAGCAGCAGGGGCAGATAGCCACCAGGCCTCGGGTGATATTAAAATAACCCTGTTTTAATGGCAGTGAGGAGGAGAAGGACTCCTCTTCTCCTCCACAGTGCTTTAAGTTATGAAATGGATGCAAATTTTCTTTTTTCCAGAACAGTAATGAAAACACAGTTTTAAAACCTCTGAAGACCAGGTTAATTTGTTAAGTTTGGCCAACTCTCCATGAGTCTTTGTTTAGCACCGTTTAAACTGCCTGCAGCCCACATGTATGCAGCCTTATTGCACCGCACACTCAGCTGTAAGTCGGGCAAAGTATTAAGCTGCCAGGAACCCAGAATACAAGACATAGACTCACATAAAAAGGGACAAATCATCAGTGATAATTACTCATATATTATATTATAATAGAATTTTTCTAGGTTAAAATAAATATCATCTCACTATCTATACTCACAAATGCTGACGAAAAATATAAGAAATTAGGCCTTTTTACACCTGAAGTCATTTATCTTAACTTGTTTTTGTGTGTTTTTCTTTGCAAGTCAATGTATGCCTGTAAATCAGCACTTCTTTAATAAGACAGACATACCTACATGAGACACTGCCAAAGCCCCGCAGTTGCACTTTCAAGTGGTTTTCTCTGTAGCTTGTCTCTACATGATATATAAATAAAGTTACAGTAGATAAAACAAGCTCAGTGCCTTCGCAGATGAATAGACAGACTCCAGAGGGTTTCAAAGACTAACATATTGTGTTTTATAATCAAATGACTGTAAGAGGAAGAACATTGCAGCTGGTTGGAGCTGCACCACATTCTTCATATTTGAATTATTGTGGAATTATTAATCAAGAGATTTCCAAAAAAGAAAAAACATTTTGTGCACCATCAGACAAAATCCAAAACCTCAACTGACACTGCTGAATGTGTCCAGGCCTGCTCAGCAGCTCACAGTCAGCAATGAATGGCATCAAACATATAAACAGAGTTTTCCAGTCTTATTTCCCCAGGCAAGGAAATCATATTAAGCACTCAGTGCAGTTCCATTAACAGCGGTGGCCGCATGCATGTGAGAGAGAGTAAGAGGCTGTGAGAGAAAACAGTGTTGGTTTTTGTGCATGAGTGTTTGCTTTATTTTTTAGCTTGCCAACATCAGTGTGAAATACATTTTACTTAGCTCACGTAAAGACTATTGTTCTTAAACCGTGGATGGTGATCCACTGTGGTGCATATGTTGCATCCACAGTAAACAAGAACATCTCGAGGTGGTTTGATTTCCACAAGGCTCAGGCGCACCACATGCACACTACGCAGCACATTATGGTGCATGGATATGAGATATAGAGCTGGATCGATACATGATTTGGCTGGATTAAGAATGATGTGCAGCTCAGTACGGGAAAATACAACAAGAGACAAAAACCGTCCCTCCTCGTGAAAAATGCTCATTATCAATGGGGGAGGTGTTTTGTCGAGATGTAATGAGATACTGTCATGCTGTGGTACAGTGCAGAACAAGCAGAGCCACCCCTATGCAGCCTGTACCATTCTATAATGTCCTTGCCCTTGATCAGTTCCCGCTGCCTTCAATTGCACTGAAACCCATTATAAATTAATCACCTCATCTCGCAATTTGCATAAAACACACACAGCACCATTTCCATTCACCTCTATCTATGAACTGGATTCAGAGAAACTGCATTAAATGGCACATTAAAGAGGAGAAAGCCGATCTGTAGCAAAAGGAGGTAATTCGGTGACGATGGCAGCGGAGCAGTTCCTATAAGCGCTATAATTAATGTATGCCTTGCAACCATACATGGGCAACAGCTCAGTGCGTTTGGGAACAGAAAGAGAGAAATTTCTCCCATGAGTCGTCCACTTCCCTCCTGCTTTCTCTATTTTCTTCGGCAGAAGATAAATCTGAGATTGCAGCCGTGGTTTTTCTGTTTTGACAAATCTCTTTATCCACAATGACGCTGAGGTTCCAAAGAATTTACATGTCTTATCTTCTGTGTTTATTTTGGCGGCACCAGACAGCGAGATGTGTACCTGCTTACACAAATTATAACAGATTTGCCCCGGCGTGATGAGGTAATCAGCTTTTCGGAAAAACTGCCTAGCGATTACTCAGACAACGAGGAGCCAGTCACGACAGTAAGCTTAACTGAAAGACTGAAGATTGATCACAGAGTTCTTATTTAGACAAACTCGACACTGAGAAAAAGGCAATTCATCTGATCTGTCCTGGTGTATTTTCCTTATGAATCAGCAAAAACACAGAGGCCATCCCCGACTTCGATTAGAAAAAAGAGCATAAATCATGTAATTACGTTGTCAAAACAACATCTGATCTTTGCACACACACTTTTGTTTACCTATGAAAAAGTACTTTCATCTTTATGCTCTGCTTAGATGTTCCTAATTAATCGAGTTTTCACACCCTGCTCCCTGAATTATAAGCAGAACGTGAACTTTGCATCCAGAACAAATAATCTGTTGCGTTCGCAGATGTCAAAGACTGTTTTTGATGGGATATGATGTAAAACTACAGTCTAACTCTGTCTATATGCACAGTGTGCCATTTTTATTTTGTCTGGCTTACGTTTCTTCTGTTATTCCTCTGTCATAAAACTATTAAAATATCTAAGGACAGTGGGCTGAAAAAAAGAAAAGCGCATGCAGTATAATTATGAAATGATCCGGCTGTGTAATGGACATCAGGCTTGTAAAGCCGCCTGCCCAACAATCTAGTTTGGCAGTGAGGAGCCCGTATTAACAACACAACAGTAGTTATTCTCCCAGTGCTTTCCTAAATGTCACAGTTTGCATTTGTCAGATTGCAATGTATCACTTAGAGGGGGGTGATGGGAAACCCTCCAAGAGTAACCTTGAATGGCAGCCAATCGGCACGGGACCAATGGCCTCCCATTCCTCTGCTTCACTGCACTGCACTGGCGCTGCACTCTACAGTATATTTAAACACATGCCGACACCCGAGAGGAGGAGAAATAGCACCTGACCCCTTGAAACTGATATCCTCGCAAGCAAGGGAGAGGGGAAATTGTTTAATGAAGATGGATCATGGTGATGGCTTTACATTTCATTTCTTAACAGCGGGCATACGGCTTTATTACAGCCAGTCCTCACCTTTGTCCTCTCCCTCTCAGACGAGGCACTCGGGAGGGTCTGTGTACTCACTTTAGTTTTGGTTTTAGTGCCTTTTTTTTGGAAGGTGTGTGTATGTATGTGTGTGGTGTCTGTTGCCTCCTGAATGCAGAAATCTGCCTACATTGTAGAACCTGCTTAGCTGGCTAGTCAACAGGGAAATGTTGACAATTCAGCCCAGTTCCATCTGGCCACATTCTTCCTGGTCTAGCTGCTCTGTGAGGTCTCCTGTGAAATGATGTCCTCTATCAGCAGTGAATGTCACAAGCCCTACACCATTATTGCAGAATAGGATCCCCACAGACTGTGTGGAAAGAAAGAATTCAACGTCTCCTCTGTACCTTATTCCACTCCTTCCCTCCCCCACATACTGAAAGCAGGGAGGTTCAGTGCAGGAGCAGAATTTCAGATGCACCTGCAGTTGTGTCTTGAATGAGCGTAAGCTTTTCTGCATTTTAAGGCCAGAAGACAGAGTGAAACCGGTTCAGAAAATGAGCGTGCTTAGATTAATGCAGAGGTATGATCACCACAAACTAGTCCGTACGAGGTGTTGCTCGACCACATCAGGAGGCAAAAGTGTTTACAGTTGCTCAGATCGACCAAACTGGAAGGTGAGGTCATCACACTTTTGGATAGTCTCCCCCCGAAAGGCACGTACGTAGTTTGGTGGTCCACACGGAAAGTAACAGAAGAAGTTGTCTGAAGCATTCTCGCCTCTGCACACCTGAACAGTCGTTGCATGAGACTGGGTGCAGTTATCGGGTTGTCAGTGTCTGAAAGCGGTAGCATTCAAGCATCTGACAAGCACTTCGGTTGGACAGCCTACTGATGCCTTTAGTTCCCATTCATTTTGATGCCAGATTTAAAAATGATTATTTCCCTTTAGAAGAAATCTGGTCAAGAGGGCAGCGTAGTAGTAGGTAGTTGCATTAATAAGCACAATTTTAAATAAAGTAAAATCAGTTTATTTAGATGCAAACACACTGACAAAGAGAACTATTTGCAGGCTTTATTGCAAACACATAGCTTCAGTGCAGCCAGGTTCATCGCCTGCTTCCACATTTAGTGTGCGACCTACATAGAGTCTAAAGCAAACCAGCTGGATTCATTACTTCAGATCCTGATATGTAATATTACCCCTGGCCTACCGAGGACCTTAACTCTGATTTCACAATCCGATCAAGAACAAAATATTAGTGTAATCCTTTCAGTCTAGCTCGTGAGACTAAAATCTACCGTTTTCTTCATCAAGAGAAATCATATTTCAGATATTAAAATTCAGAGTCAGGCTGCGTACACAGACACGGGTTGAAGCTGAACTCAAGTCAGAGTCCTCACAGGCCGCGGAAGCTTCTGTGCCATCATGTTCGACCCTTCTTATAAAAGGTCATGTAAAAAGAAGCAGCTGCTATAAATGCTATAAATAGCAGCAGCTCTTCAGAGACTGCTATGCTCATTCCAAACATGCTGACTGAGTTTTCTCCATAGCGGATTTTCCACAATGAAAATAGAGCTTCAAATCATTTTATGATTGTGGATTTATTTTGGATGCAGACCATAAACTTGGCCTGCCTACCATTCAAATTATTGTGTCAGCACGGCAGACAGTTAACACCTGTGATCAGCTCATTTGCATACAGAGCAATGCTGTGGATGTCTGAGATGGAGCAGAGTCTGCACCTCTGAACCCCGGACCAAAGGCCAAGGGTTCAAATGGAGAACAGGGCCCCGGGGCAGAAAATCTGAACCCTTCTCACCTTGGATGACAAACCTTAAGTGCATCAGCAGTGCAGTATTTCCCTGAAACGAAGCAACCCACCAGTTGTATTGAATATTTTTACATCATGGAGATTTTAATCCACTTATGGCACCAAACATTCTCAGGATTTGAGGCTGTGCTTCAACAAATTCAATTTAGCACTGCGGGTAATTCATTTTTGTCCGGTAAATCGAGATATAGATGGACATGGAGATAACGGTAGTTCCTCATACAGTAGTGAGTGAATTTTAAATGAAGGTTATTGGAAGTTTCAGTCATCAAAACACTCTGATCTTGCTCTGGTCTCGAACCAAAGGCAGCATTTGTCTGGTATAACAAAGATATATGAGTCTTGCAGTACACAGCTCACCAGTCTTAATTCGGTAACATCACATTGGGAAGTGTACCACAACATGCTCGGCCCTAACCTTATACATTTATGAATTTCAATATTAACGGGGGCATAGAATACTTAAAGGAGTAATTAATGCTGGAATAAATTGAGTTTGAAAAGCCTGTGGTTTACCGTGTCATTGGTGCACACTGTCAGCCAATTGCAGAGGCTGAGAGATTGGGAGGGTCAGTGTGTAATGTCCATGCGATGAGTAGCGCTGCTTTATGACTTCCATTTGCTCTACTGCGGGCAGCCTTCCCACTGGTCCTCACTAATGACGCTTCTCTAATGCTGCATGGAGGAGCAGAGGAGGGTAATGTAAGTGGAGATAGGGGAGCCACTTGGGTAAAAATTAAAACACGATAATTGATAATATTTCAATGTAGCTTAACGGAATTGCTCCATATCATGTTCACGAGGATTGAAGATTAATAAAACATACACGTGCTTCATAATTGTAAGATATGAGCATTGGATGTTGGCCTACAGAGTGTGAACATAATGGCACTGGATGAGACAAATGCTGACCATGAAAGTAATACTTGGACCATGAGCGGTTTAAGTTCAGGCTACGTTCACGTTTTACTCTCCTGCAGTGAGAAATTGTGTTTGTTTTATTTGCTGCTTTTATGAATCAAAGGTATCAGTTTTGTGGTTTAGTTGTGATGTCAGAAGCAGCCCACAGACCTGTCTGTCTGTCTGTCTGTCTGTCTGTCTGTGTGTCTACGCCTGTCTTGTTATTACCACAGTGGCTTGTGATGAGAGGACTCTCATCTTGTTAAAGTGCTCAGCCACCGTTCCTCAGTGCTCACAGTAGAGTCTCACACATACAAAACGTCCCGCTACGTGTCTTTCATTGTGTCTGAACCAAAAGCCCTTTTTAATCTCCGCACTCTGAGCAGCACACTTTGTTTAGTACAGTGATGCTGTTTTATAGATACACTGTAACAGTGATGGAAGAAGTATTCAGAAGTACTAATACCACACTGTGAACATACTTTGTTTCAAGTCCTGCTTTGACAATGTTACTTAAGTTTTTAAGTAGAATCACAACAAAATGATTAATATATTAAAGTACTTGATGCAGAAAAATATCCCATCTGACTGTTACACTATTATATATCATGAGGTCATCATTACTCATGCATTAATGTCAAAGCAGTTGTAGCTGGTTGAGGTGGAGCTACTTGCAGCTGTTTGTATAGGACTGTAACTAATGATGATGTTCATCATTGATCAGTCTGCTGATTATTTTCTTGGTTGATATATTAGTACAAAAATAAATTCAAATACTTCAAAGAAAAATCAGCAAATCATCACATTTCTGAAACTGGAAGCGTGAATTGTTTTTGCATGAAACATAACTTAATGAAAATCTGTCAATCAATTAATTGATTAATCAGCTTATCATTTCAGCTGGACAGTTAAAAGCAAAACATCATATTTTTCAGCTCTTCATATGTTTTGTACAAAAATCCTATAAATGAAATAAAGAGAATGGCATGAAAAGTAAAGTACAAGTACCTCAGATTTGTACTTAAGTGCAGTACTTGAGTAAATGTACTCAGTTACATTCCGCCACGGCACCACAGTGAAGGTAATGGGTTAATGGTCGACCAGGCTCAGCTATAGGTGAGCCGGAGGAGTCATTAGAGTCAACCCCACAGTGTCACTGTGCTCTTGGCTCCGGCGGTGTTGTGCTTCGGAAGTAAAATAATTGCAGGAAGCGAGCGACCCGGCTAAATCATGCCAGTCTGGGGGGGAGAGGGCAGCAGACAGGAGCTGGACTGTGATGCCCATAAGTGCATTTCCTCCACCGTGCCCCCTCCGATCCAGCTGTCCCTTATATCAAAGATGCCCTGTTTATGTTTGAAAATCAATTGATATTGTGCATGATGGATGAGCTGTTGGCAGACTTGCCCTCTCTTTGGAGCGGAGTCAGAGGTGGCCCGATTTAATGGATAGCTTGTCGGCTCCAAAACTAAATGTGCAGCTATACTGAAACATAAAATATACAGCTGTGGTGGAAGGCGGCGTTAGCTCGCTGATATGTCATGATATCTGCAGTGAACACGAATGTGACAAGCGGTGTGATATCGTCCCTTCTTCAGTGCAAACTACCCTCAGACGGGATATATTTCATCCCATGCCTCGGAAATTGTCTAAAATCTGCGGATATTGAATTTAAATGTGTAAAATATTTTTGCATAGACGCAGTGTGACTGGTAGCACAGAGAAGCCTCATTTCCCGCTCATTACGAATGCCGTCCCAAACATGACGTTCCACAAACATCACCTGTTCAGAGGTATGTAATAGGTGGATTATTGGGCGCTGGAGTGCTTTTTAATGTACCCACTGTTGCTTCTGCTTTCAGATAGTCTGGGAAGTATAAGACAGATAGGTGGTCTAGATTAGATAAAGCTGTGTGTGTGTCTTCCCAGTCTTATACAAATAGGGGGAGCCCAGCAACAGCCATCGTCCGAACGTGCACTTTCATCCTGGTGCTTTTTCTTGCCTCCAGCGATGGGAGTGGATGACCTTTTACTGTCAACTTCTAACATGACAAATTACAGAGGCTGGATGACCGTGTTTTTTAGGAATGCAAGAGTTCACTGCCTGGTCAGGCCGCTAGCAGGGCAGCAGACCCCTACAATGGAGACAGATGTATTAATTGATAGATAATAGTCATAGATATATTGACCGGGGGCTCCGTATTTTGAGGCCAGAAATGTGATAGCCAAGGAAGCCTTTAAAGGGTTTTGCTATTCCCTCCCCACAGGGGCTGCCTGAGCAGTGCAGACCTGCACAGAAACTAGATCACGTACCCAACATCAGAGCAGAGGACTCCTGGGATGAACCTCTGCTGTGCTTCCAGTGGTTTTGTCTGAATATAAAGACAAAATTAGGTGCAACCATTTCTTCTGTACTGCTCGAGTGTGCATGTTTTTTTTTTGTTTTTTTTTCCTTCGTGGGCTTGTGGTGAAAGCTAAGAGGGTGTGTGTGACATGTCTTGGCTAGTGATCCAGAGGTGGCTCACACGGTCTGCTCTGTTGTGTTATGTCAATGCCCTGTTTAATTGGAGATCAGCTGGGCCAAATGCAACCAGAGCTTTGCTTTCTGACCTCATCGGGCTGATCTGTGCCATCCATTCAGCCCACTCCCTTGCAACCACATCAGTCACCGGCCTGTCAGTTTGCTCAAACAGCTAGTAAGTATTTATTGCACTGATTACGTGTGCTGCACAGACTCGCCAAGGGCCAGCCGTTTAAGATGCACACCTGATGCTTACCTAATTTACAGAACTTCCTGCTAATAGCTGCAGTGAGGTCATTGATGCATTTAGCGCTGACCAGACTGACAACTGTACGATCAGGGTCATTCATAAGGCGCACTGAGGGCTTTTGTTCCTCTCGTCAGATGTGCGGCCATGTGGAAATCGTTACATATTTACTTGCGGTGTTCATTCTGTCCCACACAGATTGGATCATTACATATTCCTCATTTGTTCAACGACACCGCCGTATTATGCAAATGCTTATTGTAATGGATTTAGTCCCATAGACCAAATATTACTGCCGTAGTTATCACATATTGCAGTGTAGCCAACAGTTAGTGAGCTGAGAAAATGAAACAGAAATTGCCCATCCACATTTATGGAACTGAGCATTCTGCATTGTGGTGAAAATGATTATTTTATCCCCGGGGTTTTGAAGCACTCATAAACAATCACACAGCTTTCCATGCAAGCAGAAATTCATGTTGGCTATGATATTAACTCAGGTTCTGTTGGACTTCAGTGCAGTTATTCCATAAGAATTAATTACTCTCAGTACGTACAGTGAGTGTGTGCTGCGTTAACCGTTATTGCACATTTTATTTGACTCATTTCTTCATCAAAAACAGCTTTGCAGCAAAAGTAGGGGTCTGTAGTTTTTGTTATAGCAGTATAATTTTGCATTTTACTGTAAATAAAACATCAGGAAGAACACAATTCCAGTAAAACACTGATGTGCAGAGGAGGCTAAAGACCGAACACACATCTGTTTGCTATTTTCACCGTTGAACTGGAAAGACGTAGTCCTCTGTGCTCGGAGTATGGAGAAACAAATGTTTGGCTAATAAAATCTCTCATGCAGACTGAGAGGCTCAACCACACCGTGGCAATATCACTGAAGGCTACCTAGATTCATGACTAGTCCTCCAATAAAATAAACAGCCAATAAAACATCAGGCCGAGACTCCCCTGACAGCACTTTAACATCATTACACTTTCAACAGGCTTTCATTGAAAACTTGAATATATATTTGACTGTTCCCTATTACTTGTAGTCGACCACATGGGTCCAGACAAGGTTTTATGGCCGTCTACTTAATATCACATATCTCAATGCTCCGTGTAAAGTGCTGCGAGCTCAGTGAGTGTGAGCATCTTGTGGGGAGATCTGGGGCCGATTTGCGCTCACCATTGCTTACATAAACTCCACTTCCACCTAATCACTCTGCCTTGACATCAGTAGCCAGAGAGCATATGGAGCATATATGTTTTCCATCCACAGAGGAATTCACAGGGACTTTAACCATCGCACAGGGAGTTATTTTGCTGGAATTAGAAAATAATAATACTCATAATTATATGATTAGTCAATGATAGCAGATTATGGGAGAAAAATATGCCCATTAAACAAAAAAAAGAAACATTAAAATGTAATTATGCAAATGATGCCTAAATAAACTGTATCACTATTTGCATTATGTTTAGTTTTCATGTTGAATCGCTTCTTTTTCCATTAAAAGACAAAACAAACTTTGGAATAGAACAATTTTATTGTGAGAAATCAGTCTTTACATGAATATGTGTAATACTAGAGGGACTAAGTGATTGTAGTATACAGTAGTGCTATTAAATGGCCAACATCAATAATGATTGTTATGTAATCCAAAGAATTTTTACATGCAGTCGAGCCAAGAATCACCTTTGAATTAGCCCTGCTTTTTCCTTTTTATAAACCATCAGATCACTTTCTGCGAGGTTAATCCTTTTAACCTTTGCTGCTGCTGCAGTGTTTAACCTGGTGTGTATACAAAGGATTTTCAAGAGGATTACAGAGACCCTTAATAGGGGATTAGCCAAATCCTCGTGTTGTCTGTCCCAAATTCTATTACACACAGGGATTAGACTATCAGCAATAGCTGAAAGCAGCTGGGTTAAGAGGGTGATGTCGAAGGCGTTGCTCTCCTTGTTCTAATTGGTCTTAAATAGCTTGTAAGCTTCACAACAGAGTGTAAATGTAAAGGTTGGGATGACACTTCCCACTGAAATCTCTGAACACTGGGAAGGTGTGAGAGACGTCACACCAGTAGAAACTGATTTTTACCTCTTTTTTTAACTTTAAAGGTTGCCTTTTGCAGGTTAAAGTCTCTAATTACAAGCTGATGACAGGATTGCACATTCCATCAGTGTGTGGTCCACTGTGTGTGTGTGTGTGTGTGTGTGTGTGTGTGTGTGTGTGTGTGTGTGTGTGTGTGTGTGTGTCTCCGCCTCACACACAGAGGTGATGCCAGACTCCCCCTATAGGCCTCCACCAGTACTTCAGGACTTCAGTGAGGGGTTGAAACGACCCTCCTCCCTGATGAAAAATATCAGCTAGTAAAAAATCATGAATTGACTTTTTCCAACTATTTATTGATGTTTTTTGTTTTATTCTGTGAAAGCAGTGTTTGCCATTTTAAAGAATGTGATGTGTTGTTTTGCTGCAGTGTTGTTTACACTGACAAGCACATGGTTTGTTCTGTCTCTTTGTGGTGCTTGTCTCATCGCAGTTTTGCAACATACTGGGACTACGGTGGCCCTGAGGGTCAAAACACAACATTTCACAAAACACAACATTCAGCATTTCAGAAATCAACATTTCAGAAATCACAATGAGTTTTGAGAGAACACTGACATTTCAGGTTACAGGTTAAGGTTGGACAACACTTCTTGTTTGTGATTGGACAGTCCCTGGTGACAGTTGGATGTCATTTCCTGTATTTATTGTGCGCTATTCTCAGCAGTTCCTTTGCATACATTTTAAACTGAGTTTGAAAGGATGAAAGAGGAGATTGAAATCACGAGGGAAATTTAAACAGAAGACATTTATATGATGCAGTTCCTGATGTGCTTTCTGTGTATCATGACATGAAAACATCCTGAGAAACCCTGAAAGGATAAGATGGAGTGCTAACATGTGCTAACACATGCTAACACAGGCCCAGAGCGTCATCAGCTGCCTGACAGCACAACCCATCTCAACACATCCATTGAATAAACTCTGAATTGACTTGGCTTCTGTCCAATCACAAACAAGAACGTTTCTCCCAACGGTTCTGTAATTATAAATATTGCTGTGTTTTGTGATGTTGTTTTGTTTTAACCCTCAGGGCCACCGTATGGAACTGACACTCAGCTGCCAGTTTACACCTAGCTAAAACTACTGCAGTCTAATGCCACAATCCTGTCACAATTCCTACCCACCTTCCTACTTAATATTTTGTCCACCATGTTCATATCGATGAAGGTAGATATGAGAGAGGTATTTACAATATTCAGTCTGCCTTCATCGATATAAATGTACTATACAGTTCAACAGCACTGCAGCCTCTATAATGAGCTTAAAGTAACGCCTCTGAAAAACAAAAATTGAATAACCCTCGAGAAGGCAGGATTTATTGCAGAACTATGTTATTAAACTGCATTAGTTGTAGTTAAGTGTATGAACTGTATATCCCATATTATGTTGTGAACTGTAATCTGTAATAGACAGAATTTAGCTACATTTAATTGAACCATTTGCTGGACCACAGACTGCCCCAAAGCAACATAATATACTTGTAATAATATGCCAGTGGTTGCTGCAACTGAAAAAGTAAATACATCAATAAAAATCGGCATATTCACGGTATCCATAGTAGATGCTTGATCTCATTCAGCTCAGTCCGTATTTAGATGACAGTCAGTCACATGTATTGTCACACTGAAGAACCGTCGCAGCTCAATCGCTTCCTACTTGCCCCCGATGACACACTGAGAGGACACTTTACTTCACACTCCCAGGCTTTACTGTTTGTTTGTCTGTTTGTCTGTACGAGTGTGTGTTGACTACGAGGCCGGAGGTGTAACTGAAGGCCAGCGCGCTCCTCTTTCCAGATCGTGTTGTTCATTGTTTCCTCTTCAAAAAACACAAATAACTCAATTTGTTTGCAACTTGCGTTTTGAAGGCATCCCGCTTGTCAACTGATATTCATGGAATTTCGTCGAGGGCTTCGCAGTGAGCCTGAGCAGAGACGCAGGGAGGCTGACAGCGCTAATGGCTATAAAGATAAGTGGAGGAATGTTGACGCTTGAGAAAGCCACAGGCAATGGAAGAGGATGAAAGAGAGAGTTCACCACTTAGACCGCTCCCTCACAATGGGGGGACACAACTAGTATTTATCAGCTCCCACACTTGAAATTACTCCCTTTAAATGCTGCTTACAACAGTGAATAAATAAAGCTGACTCACACAATCCCACAAACCAACAGTGTGCTCGGTGCCGTTATATCATATCATGTCTGTAAATGTTTTTGGCCACTTGCCTGCAGTTTGATTGCGGTTCTGAAGCAACATTGAGGCGTAAATAAGCACAGAGAAGACGGTGATCGTTGCCTGTTGAGAAATGAGATGTTGAGATTGGTGCTGTCTGCCCACTCCTCTCTTCCCCTGTCTTTTATCTGCCCTCCTCTCCCTCTCTCCATCTGCCTCGCTCTGAGGTGGGGCCAAAGTAAACACCATGTTCAGCACTCTCAATCACAGGATCTCTCAAAGGAAGAGGAGGGCAGTGCCCTGGCACAGTGCTGGTGGCCAGGCCTGGGGAGAGCGGGAGAGGAAGTAGGCCACTGCCTCAGAAACGTTCTGTCATTCCAGCGCCAACAGGGAATTCACATCTATCAGCGCATGTGCTCGCATACTCAAGTGCTCCTACTTGACATAAATATTTGCATGACATGGGCTGACATGGGAGATCCTATCATAAGTCATACAAACTCATCATAGCCCATTACAAGCAGCACTCACGGTGACCACCAAGACAGACAGTGGCTAAGTAGAGAATAATGGCTGACTCCTGGCCAAGCAGCAGCTACAGTTACAGAGACATGGGATCATTCTGTCATCACGTTTTTAAACAAAATGTCATCCCTGCTATTAGATTGTCATTTTTAGCTGCTCCGTCACAGCCCTGCAAAGACTCCAGTGACTGATAGTTCTCCCACCGAATGCCTCTTGGCAGTTATGCGCCTGTGCTTTTTCCCACGTACTTCAACCTTTGCCTGACTGCAGCACACATCACTCTCAATTGTGTTTTTGTGCAGCAGCACGAGGAAGAGCCCGGGTTATTTTTGGTGTCTGAATGTGTCCGTGAGGTGTTGTGTGTTTGAGACAGGCCTATTCATTTTACTTTCGTCCATCATCACTTACTGTATTTGAGAGGAAGCCCCAGCTTTCGTGCCGTGCAGGGGCGCAGTTCGTGTCCATGTGAGCATTTCCTTCATTTAGTGAAAAAAAAACAAAAAAGACACGCTTTGTGACAATATCACTGGCTTGTTTTCCTGCTCGGCTCTGATTCAAAGTGTGTGTTACAGATAGTTTTGGCTGTGAACCAGCGCAGTTTGCCAAGCAGGTTATCCCGCTGTGCTCTTAAACATAAATCTACTGTTAAATAGTAACTCCTCGACATGCAGACAAGTTGGTCTAAGTAGCCTGAATTAAAAAAAAAAAAAAAAAGCTTATGGGATGCTGGATTGGTGTTAGGTTAACCATAAGGGGCTAAATAGACGAGGAGAACAGGTAGAAAATGTTTCTAACATGCATGTAAATCTGAAATGTGTCTCAGTCTCAGTGTGAGCCTCTTTAATGTTGCTGTCACATGTGGTGAAGGATTTTTCTGCTGGATTCACATGCAAATTCTGCAGGCCCTTAAATCTTACATACAGATTTACAGGACTGTTAGACCTCATAAAGTAATACATGTCAGCGCGGTCAGTTCACATGGCTGTGATCAAGACGAGGGTTGTTTACATGCGTTCATGCTGCAGCTCTGTGGAGAATGATCACTGTCATCCTGAAACAATGGAGCTGATTTATGAAATATGACAATAGTGAGACATTCATGATTATTGATTGGTATTGTTAGCAGCTTTAAAAGAGCCATATGTCTTCATCTTCAGCAATGACACACGTATAACAAATAAGTTTACCACACTGTGCGAGCCGAAAACCCAAAGGGGACATTTTAGGGTTCTGATACACATCACAGGGTTACTTCATTACATCTTGTGTCATTATAGTGAGATTCTCGCATGAATTAGCAAAATAAATGAATATAAACCCTTTTCTTGACAAGCACATCCATAAAAAAACAGGAGGGAAAAGTTTGTTATTGAAATACAAATGAGTGTCTTATTAGACAGGTGTGCACTTATTGTACTGTGATAAATACAATATCATAATACACTTATAACTTTTACAGTGCAGCTCGGTGAAAGAAACACAGTATGTGGTTTCGGAGGCCATGCATCTTAGTCAAGCGTGATTCCTCTTGGAAATGTGTTTATGAAAATAATCTATTCTCTATTTGTTTTGAACTGTCACAGACAGGAGGATGTTGCTTCCTCTCAAGGTTAGCGAAGTTGCTCAGATGAATGGTTGTTTGAGACTGCGCTCGTATGTCAATGTTTACCCCATTAGTGACAGCTCCGAGGCAGTAGGCCACTTAATATTGTCTGTGTAGCCCCGACTGTCCCTGCACGCCGGTTCAAAAGTTCAGCCACTTCCTCAAGGGTCTCATCACATTCTCGCCACATCTTGATTTTCAAAGCTACACGGAGAGACTGAACCTGTCAGGAGAGATACCACAAAAAAGCCATGATGGAACACAGGTTTGGAGCCAGGGCCCCGTCAGGCCAACAAAGCTGCCTCCTGGCTCTCTGGTTAGGAGGCCTGGACGATGAAGCTCAAATTAAAGGCTGCGTAGTGGTCCGGGCCACGGCTGCCTGCATCCAGCTAGAGGAGGAATTGATTGTTCTGGAAACTGATGAAGCTCGGGCACAATTAGATTGCAAGGCAGTGCTGCGAGGTGAGAGAGCACCCTGCCTGCCTCACTGCTGATTGATGGTAAAATAATAACCGCTGCGTATTAACTATAGAGTTCACCACCAGGTTAAGGTGGACCAAAAATTGCTGCTCTTATTAGATTCCGATAGGACTTGCGATGTAAAAAGATTATTTTCATTGTGGCAGTGGACAGTCATTTTGCATCCAGTGAAGTGGTGTCCTACAGTGTGTTGCTGTCAAACGCCTGCATGAAGATTCGGAGTCAGGAAGGCACTGGGTCAGGAGGCACACCAGGACATTAGCAAATGTTATTCTGACATTAGAGCCTACAAAAACAGATGTGAAGCTTATTCAAATACAATCACTCACACTGAGGGTCACACAGGGTCCCTTTATGTTTCCTCATATCTCCTGCACTGCATCAATGTCTACTCAAAAATGTTGCTCCTAAAAAGCTTGGGGAGCATCAGTTCATCACATTACTGGACTTCAAGATGAATATCCTCTTTCATGCACATGTCACGGGGCCAAACCAGTGAGTGTGCAACCATATTATAATTTATGAGTAAAGAAATATGGTAGTTTCATTGGGCAATCTATCTGTGGTTTAGATAAGGATTAGGGAGGCCAGACAGTCAAACAGCGAATGTATTTTTCTTGAAGAGTGTTTCCTCAATGTGTGGTTACAAAACAATTTTCCCTCCCGCTCAAAGTGTGTAATCCTGCTGGTCATTTGTTAGCTGGTGCTTCTCCCATGTGGAGGCGAGGCCGCTGGCAGAGTGTTGGGCTATACAGGAGGTGAAGGCTTATAGTAGCATATCAGAGCTCGGGGATTCACGCTCATTTATCTCCATTTCTCGCACACAGTGTCGAGTAATAAAGGCTCAAGTGAAAATGGTGTTTATCATTGGAATGACAACATCTCCCAGATGCTGCAGAAGAAATCTAGAGAATAGATAACGCATTACAATAACAAGTCCTTACACCGCAGAGAATCCAATTAGGAGAGCCTTACATCATGATAATCTAGCAGAGGTGGACTGGTTCATTTAGACTGGTGGATAACAGAGCAGAGGGAGGTCTGGTCTGGGGGATCGGGGTTAGTTGCAGTTAGACCTGCTGCATACATCAGCAGCCATCTAGTGTGGGGAGCTTTACCCCCTAGTGGTTTAGGGGAGGAATACAAGCCTGAGCTGCTTTTAATACACATCATGGAGAATGTGTTTAATTGCTGATGACTGCAATAGAGTGAAAACACCCACAAATAACTGGCAGTGTCTGAGTGGGTTTCAGTTTCTTTTTGAGAAACACTGTTGAGTTCATTTTCAGCAAAACAACATTAATTGTGGGGTTTGTAAAGCAGCAACCAGCCGGGAAGTTTGTCTGTGTCGTTTGTATGTGCAGATGTTCACATGTGCATGTGTCAGGAACGGCTGCGGTGGTGGGATATGTTGTTGTGGAGTGGGTGCACCACTGGGGCTGCCTGTTCTGGTGTGCTGGTTTCCTGCTGCTCAGCATTTCGCAGGGCCTCGGGGGGACACAGGAGGGACATATGACTGGGCCATGCAAAGCTGAGCTAGTCACTCCTATCGTTCCGCAACAGACACATCCCTTTGGCGTCCTTCTGTCTCTTCATTGTCAGCCCACTCCTCAGCGCGGCAGCAGACATGGCTAAGAGCCGGATGTTCCCTCTCCCTATTAGTTTGCGGCTTCGGATCCTTCACATTTCAGAACTGGCGACTGCAGAGCAGGTGCACATGTTGCCACAAGGGCAAAATGGACATTTCTGCACTCCTTTCTCAGCAAAGCTCTGTGCTGACATAACAATTTACCACCCACCAGCACATACTATGTTTGGATCTTTAACATTTGCATGACCATGCTGTGATTTATTGGTTCTGTGATGTGTGAGTTCCTTGGTGAAGGTGTATGTTCTAACATGTAAAAGATGGAGAACACTTACGCTGGCATGTTAGATTTCTGGTGCTCTGAAGAATGAGAAATATATATATTTTTTTTAACCATCATGCATGTACACACAGTCAAGATACAAGGTCTGCTTCATAAATATTTGATATAGAAGTAGATATGTTCAAGATAAAATTTGAGCTGGTTTAACTGAATAATGCAAAGACTTCTTAGTAGTTCAACATGTTCTCAAGTAATTCAATTAAAAAAGTCCATCTAGGTTAAATCAGAGTGTCATTTGTAATATTTTATCAATTGAAAATTCACGTTATAGCAGCGCAAGTAGAAAAAGGACAAAGAACTATTCAAAATGTCACATACATAGCAAAATAGACATTCAAATGACAGTCAAAAGCTAAATATATCATGTACAGTGCAATACCTTACAGGCCATATCAACATAGCTACATTCATTTCCACTGTAAATTGCTTTGTTTATTTTGTACATATCACAGTGACATCCCTTCCTATCTAACTACCCCATCTGCGTTTTTTTGTGCGTGTTGGTGTGTGCATGCCTGTGTGTGTATCTGTGTCTGTGTTTGTGTGTCTGTATGTATACATGACTTGTGCATTGTGCAAATACATATGTGCAGAAATACTGAGTCTAGCAGTGCAGCGCTGCAGGCCCTAACGAGGAAGTATTTATTATGTTATTGTTAAGAGTCATACTGAAGTTGGGAAAGTTATTTGCAGTGTATGCTGTACACATAATAGTAACTGAGGTATGTATGTTTATAATATGTACTTGAAATACCTGTTGTATTCTGACTTTTGAAGCATAGTGACTGAACTGTAAAGCAAAGAGATTCCTGAATACTGAACAGATAAACGTGTAATTACATTCTGGCTCGTATGAGCAGCCTGTGGTGACTGTCTTCTCTCTGTGCTGTGGGCAAAGCAGCGCATTGTTTGTGATGAGCATGAATGCTGACCTTTGGCCTCCCTGGTGGCCTCTGCAACCCCCCTGAAAGTTCACAGGAGGGTCAGAGAGTCCTTCTGCCTCCATAGACACAGTGTTGATGGAAACTCCAACCCCCATCTCGTCCAGCCCCCTCAGCAAGTCTGTCTGTCTGTCTCAGTCAGACGCAAACACACACACACACACACACACACACACACACACACACACACACACAAACCAAACAAACAAAACCTGGTCAAGATGTGAGCATGAGGTTCAGGAAGTGTTTCAGGTCTGTCAGTGTTTGGGAGCCAAATATATTGAGTCAACACATAAAAAAAACACATTCAGCATGAAGTCCAACAGCTCAAATAAATTAAAAGAAACAATCAGATTAAGTGATTTATATTCCAGATTATCAGATGAATAAAATCTGAATTTATTTCCGTACATTTTTAAAAAATGAGGCCCGTTGTGTTTGCACACGGTGATCAATGATGTGTGCTTATATTGAGTGTCACGGTGTGGCGTTCAGGGCCTCAGCTGCAGGGGCAGATTCATGCATTTCCCTACGCTCTGTGGCTTCAGGCAAGACCACTGGCAAATGGGGTTGATGCTCATCACATGAGATATCACATGCTGCTAGGCAGAACATCCACCATGTCCTGTACATGAGATATGCTGCTGTAACATGGATATCATTTTCATTCGGGGAAGCCATTAATACCAAAGATCTCACAGTCCCACTGATTTCAGTATGTAAATTATTTTGTGTGAGCCAGGAGCATGGCAGAGTGCTCTGCATTCGCTGTGATAGGTTGTTTAGGGATCAGATTAGGCCCCATGTCATTTCATGCTAGAGATGATAATAATGGCCACCGCTGCAGAGATGACTGTTGACATCATTACTCATGTGTTCTGCCACACGCATCAATCTTCACATGCTGTACAGACGCTCCCGAGGTGAATGAATTTTTCACTTTGGAGTTCAGAGCGGGGTCACGCAGACACATACCCTCACGTATGAGAGGAGCACAGCAGGTAAACCAAAAGACTTCCGCCGCTCATTTTTCTTTCCCTCTCGTTTTTTTTCCTCCATGTTATCGGATTACTTTGTTTAATTCTTCCACTCAGCAGACTGATGTCTCACTGTACATGATCTGGAGGGATGTCTCTGATCCGCACACAGATGTATGGTGCTATCAAGTTCAGTGCAGCAGATGTATTATGTTTTGATATAATGTGCATAAAATTTGTCAGCTGGTTTGAAGTTTGGTTAATGTTCAAGACTGAATTTTACACAAAGCCCCTCATGATTGCAAGAGTTCATCCTTCATAAGGTTATAGAGATGTTTCTTTCACCGGGTGGCACAGCAGTAATGTCATCTGTAACCCTGCAGTGTTAATGCTATGCCCTGCCCACTGGGCTTACAGGATAAGATGAGATCGCCCCCAGTGAAAGATCAGACCCTCACATAGCTGTAGATCAGCTCTCTTTTTTTTGCCCCTTCAGGATCTCTAGCAGTCTAGCAGGACAATACAGATTTAGACATGATGGTGTATGGGTGTATCATGTTTAACAGAGGTGCTCCCCGTTGACGGGTGGAGTGAAGGTGTAAGAAAGGCAGGATTAACCCTCCTAAACTGTGTGCTGTCACCTTTACAAAGTATGTTCAGGCAGTGTGAAAGGGATCATTAGTTGTGTGGCAGCGGAAGCAGCCGTGTTGTCAGCTACCTGCTATTTACTTCCCCTCATTACTGTACGCTGGCTGGCGCTGGTGGGAGTGTCAACATCATTAACATGACTGTCATTAGTCCTGTCCCACACTGCATGGAGAAGTTAGTCCTGGGGAGAAAAATGAAGCATCTTTCACCACCAACCTCTGCTGCTGCCGCTGCTGCTGCTGCAGCCACTGTGCCGTGAACACCTCCATTCAGTTGGACTGGATGTGGAATGCAAACAGGGGCTCTGCACAGAGAACTGAAATAACTCCTTGTGAGATGCATCAACTCTGATTCTAAAAAGAGTAAAATAGAGTGTGATTGTTTGCTCTTCAGCTTGTTTGACATGTACTCAGTTGAAAACAGCATTAAGACAATATCTTTAATGTTTTACCTCATCAGCTTCATTGATTTTTGTAAATATCTGCTTATTCAGGAAAGCTTTTGGACGCTCACATGTTTGAACATTCCACAGGTAAACAGGCTCTTTAGTAACAGGTGATAGTGTCATGATTGGGTATGAAAGGGACATCCTGGAAAGGCTCAGGTGTACACAAGCAAGGATGGAGCTAGGTTCACCACTTTGTGAACACATGATTGGATAAAGGATATGACTGCATGGACTCTTCATAAAACTGTTGTCAATGAACACAGTTCATTTGCAAATGACTATATTCTATTTTTAATTGACGTTTAACAGAGTATCCCAACTTTCTGGGAATCGTTGTTACATGCTGTTCACACCATCTGAGAGACAAATTTATAATTTAGAATAACATAAAAATAGAGGACATCACAGCACAATTCACCATAACTGGGGAAACGTTAACAGAGTGTGACACACTTTGTGGAATATAAAATTTGATGCATGTGCAACAGCTGAAATGATAGCACCAATACTTTCTGTATAATCACAGCTGCTGCAGATTTGCAACAGTGCAGAACATAAAACTAATATACATAAAAGCTCATTTTGCTTGAATTCCTCCAGAACAACAGTGATTTTGAATAAAACCTGACCTTTATGAGAACATGAACTCGTCCACAGACGATTGATTTACACTGATACACCACTGTAATGCTGAATCACTAAGTATAATCAAAATACTCTCTGGATCTCCTCTCTGTTGTTGTATTTACCCCCAGCGACTCACTGTTGAATCGGCACCTACAGCAGGATTAAAGCAAGCAAGCCCCCTCACACCTTGTCATCTGCCTGACTTGGCTGGATGTTATTATAGCCAACTTCAAGGCCTCAGCAGCAGCTGCAATCACTTATGGTAGTCTGCCTCAGTGCTCAGCCCCTCCGTGCCCCCAGCTAGTTTCCCATCAGCCTTGAGAGGGTACATCCCCTCACACTCAGTTTCAACCCTCCTGCTCTCTGTCTTGCCTCTCTGAGACCTCCTCGACCTCTGCAGAGGTGACTGGAGAAGTGGAACAAGGGAGATCATGCAAGCGCAGAACATGTCCCCGTGCAAAATGATTGTGAGTGGTTACTATACTACCACATACTATGTTTCCACACGCCTCTTGTAAGGGGCCCGAGTTCAGAGTGGGCTGGACTTTCAGAGGCACAGTCCCGTCCAATGGCAGCGCTGGGATCGCTGTGTGGCTCGTCTGATTTACGGTACATCATTAAGTCAGCGCATTCCTTCTCCCTGTGGCCCAGGTGGCTGTGGGGCCTGAGGCCCAGAATCACAGGAGCAGAGCGGGGCTCTCTGTAGAGCACAGCACAGCCAAGGGGAGCAGCTGCAGACCAGTGGATCCAGCTCCATACCACAGCCACATCCCTCCATGACAGGAAGCACTTAATACAATACACCTCAGCACCTTCTGTGTCTATGAAGGATATATGTTTTCTTATTTATAGGTCTGCTATCCTGTTCTCATTCAACTTGAACTGTGCGACGACTGCGACAAAGATTAAGACCTAAAATGCAAGAGGGTGCACTGATCTGTGACCTGTGCAACAGCAGGATGTGTTACAAACAGGCAGTCATACATAATTTCAGATGAAAAACTGATTATTCCTCCCCAAAAATGATCCGTCAGGCCAGTTTGACATAAAGGTCTCATTGAGGAAAAAATGCGTCAGCTTGTTCCTGTAACAAACATTCATTTTATTGAGGATTTATGTGTTTTATATCACATGTTGTAATTAGTAATTTACACCCAAGTGAATGGATGGTCTCTCAAACTCAGTCTTTTTTCATCTCCAGTATCTCAGCAGTCACAAACAACTGAGGGTGGCGGAGTCTTGAGAGATTTTTGGAGCTGCTTTGCCCTCTAGTGGTAACTCACTGTGTCAGAGTCCACACAGACATGAACCCCCACCCCACAGCCCCCCACAACACTACCACCACCAGGCAGCCAGTGCATGAACCACAGCCTACAGTTTAACTCTTTGAACATGTAATAAGATGACTTGTCAGTCTACACAGGATTTCACATCAACAGCTTTGTAATTTTTTGCAGACTGACAGTAAAAGAAATTAGCTGTTAGAGATTTCAACACTTTATGAAACTTTACAAGCAGACTTTAATATTTACAAGGCTACTAAAAACTCTGGCAGGCCTTTCAGCTCTGACCTACGCATTAGTGACATACTGTGGTTTATGTTGGGGAAAGAGGCAGCTTACTCAAACTGGCTGTACTGCTCTTTGATTTATCAGTTTTATGGTTTGTTATACAACTTCAATACACATGTGGATGTGAAGACGAAACTTCACAGCAGACAGGACTCCGCCGTGTCTGACATCAACTAAATCAATCTGGTGGTGTAATGTTTTTGTACAGCGATCAATTTTTTGTACGTGTGTGTGTGTGTGTATGTGTGTGTAAGGCTAAGAGAGGGACAGGGAAAGAAATGTTTTATTCACTATCAAAGATGAGTTCATTCAGGAGGGGAAAACATTGTGGTCGCTCCAGCTCTTGGCTGCAGCGCTGGGAAATTGAAACAGTGGTGATGAGGTACTTCCTGCATGCTGTTCCTGCTTGTGTGTGTATGTGTGTGTGCGTGTGTGTGTGGAGCCCCACAGAAATTGGCGTTGGTGTTGGTGAAAAGCTGCTCGGCCCCCTCGCTGACAGTGGTAACGCGAGACAGACAGTGTGCCATTTGCTGTGTGGCTCAGATGTCTTGACCTGGCCAACTGGACAGACCTGACGTCCAGCTCTGGCTTTCCTCTCTGGCACGGCATTGGTCACTTCACACCCAGCCGCTTGATCAGCCACATTTGAATGTTACACCAAGACAGAAGCAGGTCAGTGTGCAGTGTCTTGTAATGATATGGATGTTATAGTGGAACGTGAAGTACGCCACTGATCTTCATTTTCTACTAAAAGACAAATTCTGCATAAAGCTAACCGCTAACCCTGAATTCATTGCTTTGATTTGTATACAAATATCCATGCTTTTAATTAATCTAGCATTCACTTGTTGCTGACATGGTGAGTGTGACGTGCCGCTGTGTTCAGCCTGTATGATTCATCCTGTTTGTTTGGTGCTGTACTGTTTTAATTGTGATATTGTACATGGTCATAAAATAATGTCAGTATATATCAGTCTTTGCAACAAGCCAGTATGATGAAAGTACATGCTGTACACATACATTTGTTTTTGCAGTATTAGACTGAACTACTTTTAAATAAACACAATTCATAATATTCACGCTTAATAACCAAATAATGTAATAATAGTTTAATAAATAAATAGTCCCACAGACTTCTAACATTAAATAGTATTAACATTAAAAACATTAACATGATTAGTTGCTTGAGGCACATCTTCCATATTCACACTGCAAACCTTAAACAAACTTCCTCATCCTTGACTCTGTGTTAATTCAACAGTCACACAAAATGAGTTTAAACAACAAAACACGTCACCTGCTATATGCATGCCTTGAAAAAACACAATTCAAGATCTTATAGAATCAAATGAAAGGATGAGATGAGTGGGACGATGTAATATGGCCCCAGGTCTCATGACACCTGAGGTATGTGTGTCTTTTATGTGTGGACACAAGTTTACTCTCAAGCCACTTCACAAGTCTACAAGCAGCCATTAAAACTTCCAGCAAGACAAATACCTTGAAATACAGGTAACACCTACACACAGAGCCCAATCCTGTTTGCTGACACAGTAAGCCTACACCCGTCACACAAAATAAATGTTCCGCCCAATAGGAAAGCAGTTTTGCAATGCATCACTTTAAGTGAGTGGACCTCTGCGCTGCAACCAGTGTCTCTTAACCTTTCCTTAATTTGTCTTGTCTTGTTATGAGCTCTCAGGAACAACTATGTCCTTTCACTGCCGAGTTGTGGGTGCTCCGCCTGCACAGAGCAGGACCGCATCAGGGCTCAGTGTGCGAGGATGAAAATGTGAATCCATGGTGCTGGTGAAGTCACATTTTGTCGTACTGCTCTCTGCTAAAGCCCATGCAGGTGTTTCCTCTCTCATTTGGTCTTTGAAGATGCACAGAAATACTGCACGGCCTCATGAATCCGACACTGTGCTTCCTGTTGTCGGAGCTCCATCATTAGTGTGTTCAAATGAGAGGTTAATAAAATAATTCCTTCAGCTTTCACTGCACACTTGATTTACTGCCACCACTTTTCTACAGCACACAGGCATCAAACACTTCATTTCAACAGAGAGCTGATAAGGAACTGTTATCTCAGTGTGAAGGAGGCAGTGACCTCCCCTCTGGCTTGTAAGAGGTCGCATGAAAATATTTGCGGTATCCTCTGAGGGCCAAGCATAACAATGAATAGCTTGTTTACTACAGCCGTCGAGCGCGAGGTGAAATATCCACGTGGAGGCCATTGTGTGTTTTTAATCTAGCCGGTGCTGAGAGCAGAATCACAGAACATGATTTGGTTTCATCTCAGTATTACAAAAACAAGTGCTTTCTCTCAGCGGTGCAGCTTTTCCACTTGTGCAGGACATCATCACTCTTGTTCAACAACCTGACACATATTTTGGTAGGATTGTCGCCACAAGAAGGAAGTTGTAAACCAGAGAGGCTCCCGGGGCAGGAAGCCTCCTTTCATTGTGGATAAAGTCACCTTGAAAACATGGTGGTCCTCAGCAGACCCTACGCGGAGCTCATAAGATGAGGAACAATGCCTTGCAGGGTGCTCTGCGGGCTATGAAATTGATTGCTAATAATGATACAAACTGATCGCAAAGCTCATGTATAAAAAAAGTCCCAATCTTTCTGGTCTGGAACGGTTTCAAGCAACATGTTTCAGATTGGCAAGTTTAAATTTTTAGGACTTGTTTATGTTGTGTTTATTCCCTCTCATTCCCTGGACACTTTGGTAACTCCAACCCTTCATTAAGCCTTATTACGCACACCACTCACTCCACATCTGGCTTGGGGCTCCCAGAATGGCTCATTTGCCATGCTTTTTATTGCAGTCATATAGTTGGAGTTGTAAATGACTGTGTGGCTGTGTATTGTTTTCTGTTGTGGGGAGCGCACACTATTCTCACCAGCGACTCGAAGCGTTAACATTCACAAGTCACGCTGGCACATCCCATGCAATCCTCTCAATGAGGTTTTGGGTAGAAGCACTGTCATTTTTGAATTATAGCTTTATTTGAAAAAAAAAAAAAAAAAAAAAAAAAAAAAGCCATTTGCAGCGACAGTATTTAGACTTTAGTGGGAGCGGGTTGTTCAATTTAGCCCCTGGCCTGTGATTGGAGGGATGTCAGTTGAGTAAGTGGCACGTAGTGGAGAGATTGGCAGCTCTATAACTCCCTAAGACAGGTTTGTCATCTGTGTCAATGACCCACCAGGGAGCCGGCCCTAATATCAAACCCAATGCTGATGGATGACCACAGTTCCAGCTGTTAAGGCACTGTCACAAACAGGTTCCTCCATAGCCTGTCACTATGTGTGTGCGTGCGTGTGTTATAAGAGGGATGCAAAGCCATGGTCCGCCTTGATTTTCTCACACTGTGACCACAAGAGCCACTGCTGTCATCATTAACTTGCAGGGCCAAATCAGGCAGGCAAATTTTCTCAGGCAGTTTTCTGTCGCTGTGAAAGGAAAATATGTGTTTTTAGAAACTCGTGCTGCATTTCTTTACTTCCCTTTTCTTGTGTGTACTGTTTCTTTAAACAGTGAATAACCTTTACAGAGTGGCTCAGGCAACAACAGTTTCCCGTCGTTTTTATGTATGTTTTCGTGCATTTGTGACAGAGGTTTAACTGCCTGCAGGAAACCTGTATTTCTAGTTAGTTTTATGTAGCTAATTTATTAATGCGTCCATGTTTCCATACTCAGTGTAAATTTTGCAGAGCATGTGGATAAAAATGGATACAAGCTAGTTTAGCTCTGTTGAAAAGCAGAATGCTTTGTCATGTTAGTGTCAAATTAAACCACTTTTCAAATCACATCTATTTAATTTGATTTTAAAGACCAAAATCAGTACATCTGTGTAAGAACAAATGACATAAATATCACATGAATACCTCACACAGAGGGATGTGAGGTTTGAATTAAGGCTCAAGGTGAGAGAGAGATTAATACTGAAAAACACCATGAAGGTGTTACAGACCACATGTCAGCTGCTGTACGCTGGCACCTCTCCCTACAGCACACGCTCTCATTGTTTCATTGTTCTGCCTCGCTTCTCTCAGCAAACGCGGTTCATAGTGGCTCAAGTGTAAACTACAGTACATCGCAGGAAGGAAGAGGGACCTGGTGGTGGGGGGTTGGGAGCAGGATCCCAGACCATAAAACCTGGCAGCCGCCCTCCTGCATTGTTCCCCTCCACCATTCCAGCCCAGTTTCACTGTTTTCTCCTTGTACTGTGTGTATCCTGTCCTTTTAGAGGCAGTAAATGTTGTTGTTGTTCATCAGACAAACATGAATCCTGACTGGGCGGCTCATCTGCCTTTGTTCTTACCGTGAAGACTCTTGAAGGCGGAAAGAAGAGCAAATAAATAGCCTGCTTCTAAAGTTTCTCACAGGCATCATATGAATCCAATCAGATGCATATTGGGTTGCATGCAGCATGTATCACACTGCATAGAGAGCATAATAATTACATAAAGACAATTCCAGCCTTTCAGCAGGATGTTAACAGTCCAAATCTCCTCTTATGGCACCACCTTGTGGCTGGACTGAGCTGCTATCTCTACAGCCTTAAAAGCATTGACTGCTGCAGTGTCATATATCACCAGATAGAGACAGTGATTCAAAGTGGGCACAAAAAAAAAAAAAACATTTCACAACATTTTGTCTTTGTACTGTGCTCATATGCAGCACATATGGCAGCACGTTCAAATTCAAATAACACAGGTAAAAATGGCATTTTACACTGTATTTTTTTAAATAAACATAACAGAAAATATGAATTAATGAATATGAATTAATATCCATTCAGCTGCAGGTTCTTCTGCAAATTCACAATCATGACCTGCTTTTGAAATGCCACAAATTGAGCCCAGTAAAAGCTGTTCCTGTTCTTAGCATAAATGATTTCCCCTCTCCTTTGCGTGCCGTGAAACATTCAACATGACCGCAGCAGCAGGAGTGTACAACTTTTGTGGAATGCAATGCTTCTCTCACAGTCTATTTGTGTGATTTAAGGCTGTCAAGGAAGCCAAGCAGCAGGGCCCAGACAGGAGGCTGGACATGACAATGAAGCTGAAGTCCTGCACAAACTGCTCCCCCTGCTGGCCGGGCAAAGGGAGCTCTGAGGACACTGCAAGACAACCAGAGGAAACAATGTGATCATGCACTCTCTCCCTCTTGTTCTCTGCAGGTGTGTTTCTATCGTCTAACTATGTTCATACAGCGTCACCTAAACTTAATAAGGAAAGTCGCATGTGGGGATAAAGACAACAAGAAAGAAAAACAGGAAATGGATGTAAAATGCAGAATATAAATAGTGACACATTAACTTTGACATCTTCATGTATGATGTCCCGTCTTTCCCACAAGCACGTTTATTCCCAGTTAATCTGATAACAACCACCTATCAATCCCTCCATTTGTCTGTCTCCTCTTGGCAGCACCAGAACTGTAAACAGAAGACGCCCCTGTGATGCCAGCTGCAAATAGAAAGCTGGAGACACAGCTGTACACTCCACATTAAATGCAGCCTTTCTCTGAGATCAGAGGGACTGATGAAGCCTGTCATAATCATTTCTATGCTACATTAACAGAAGCAACAGCGTAGTTTGCCTTGGCGCAGGCAAGTGTTGCTGCTCAGCCTCAAGCATTTATGAACCCTAACCTCCACTCCCGCTGAATTGAAGGGTCGATGTCTGTCTGAGTTTAAGAAGTTGCACATCAGGAGCACTTGGAGCTACTCTTGTGTTTTCCTTCAGAAATGTTGTCACGTCCACACATATTTTTCCTGTTAAGTCCAGGTCTCATGCAAAAATCACGCCACCTGCAAGCCCATCAAAATATATGGAGTCTATATTTTGCATCCAAGATGTTTTGTTGTTTGGGACGACTACATTTTGTAGATCAGATCGGAGAGCTCCTGGGAAACACCCCACAGATTCCAGGCACACGGTCGGCATTTTGAAAATCAATTTCTGTCTCACAGTTGGTTGCAGTGCCACTGAAGTCATCAGGGTCACGCACCTCCCTCCATAGTCGTTTGCCAGCCGCTTCCAACTGAAAAATGGAGCTTTCTCGACTAGAGGGGTATATGAACAGAGATAGCTTGACACAACCATTTGTTTGGCTCAGGTGAATACAGCCAGACAGCAACACAGTCCCTGCTCTGCGGCAGGGCTTGCACTATGGCCAGATCCTACTGGACACTCATTCCTCAAAGACGCTCCAAAAGCTTAGCTCAGATACACTGCTGCTGTACTGTACTATACCTATAACAGGCCACAGCTGGTCTTTTGTGTTTGCACACTATATTTTACATTAATATCAAGAGTTTAGGTGAGTGTTGGGGGGGGGGGGGGATCATCAAGAGTATGTTTGAAAAACTGACACCAGAACATTTGATTCAATGGACGGTTCAAAACAATCTACATAAACAGCTCCATGGGAAAGAGGAAAAATTGATTTTGTGGTAACCCATCCCTTTAAAACTCAATGACATTATGATACTGAATATATAACATTTCATTTCTAAAAAAAAATTAATAATACCTTAATTCTTCACTGACATAAAAGTAGCGCTGCCACAATGTAAAAATACTCCATTATGAGTAAAAGTATGCATTCAAAATCTGCCTTATGTTAAAGCAGCAACATGTACTTGAATATCAAAAGTAAAAGTGTTATGCGGCAGGATGTAGTTGGGCGAGCTGTACTTTCAGATACTTTATAAGTTATTGTGCACTTTAATCTGTAACATTACATCAGATTGATCATACTATGTAAAATCTTAATCTGCAAACTAATTGAAGATGATGACACTGAGCTCGTCTCAGTAGCATCTCACTGCACTCTGAAACTCTTTTTTGATTCAGCTTGTCTCAGTATAAAAGCTCTACTCTTGAAAATGAGAAATGTTGCAATCACCAAGTACACCAGGCCATAATGTCGCTGTAATAAATATAATCAGCTGTAAATAATAACACTAAAGCCAGACTGTGCTGACAATGATGTTATGATTCTCACAGTCATTTCTCTGCTCTTTATCGGCTGTGTCGTGCGCCCTCATAGAGAGTTTTGCTGTAACTCTTGCGTCCGCTGTCACGCTGCTGTGATATTCATGGCTGCATATGGGTATGGACAGAAAGAGCCCGGCACCTTGAGTGTAATGAATTTGAATCTGTGGCTGATTCAGTATTAGTCTGGGTTACTGCTCAGCCCTGCAGGTAATGAATTGCCCTTTATTTAACATTACAAATTACAGGTGACCCACAGTGAGGAGAGCTGTGAGTTTGAAAGGTGCAACAAATAGATTTAGAGGGGCAATGATTCCCTCCCAGATTCCTGTTGTGCGAATGCAAGAGATTAAATGACAGAGGATATTAGGAAATAATTTGTGATTCCCACCGTGATAAATGTAATGCAGTTAGGAGGCAATGAATATGTCTGTTTTCGTCACAATTAAATCGAGTTAAGTATTGGATTGCATTACGCTGATTTGTTGTATTGCAAATTGTCATGTTGATGGTGCGAGCAGAAGGCAAATGAGGATATAAGGTTAGCATTGCTGCAGGGGTGGATTTGTTGGAGGTTACAATGTGCTGTGTAAGTGCTTCAGGTCTGAGCACCTTCATTAGACATCCTGGGCCCTGTGGTAAGGATTAAATCCTCACTTTTCAGCCAGTATAGTCTTTAACGGAGCTAAATGCTGTACAGTAGGACCCTGTCGTCAGCATGGTGGTGTCGTCAGCGGCCACTTTTAACTTTGCTCTCTGAGAGATTATTCAGCCACATCAGTCTCATGTTAAGATCATGTTACCTCAGAGATAAATCCATCAGTCCCCTCGCGGACGAATGGAGGCATATGTGTTCAAACCACGCTTTACACCATTTTAGGCTCCCTCTCCAACCAGTGACTTGGCCTGTTGAGTAATGAAGTGTTGGAGTTCAGTAATGAGACTGTTTACAGGGCGTGCTTGTTTCACATGAATCAAGCCCAGTGTGTGGTTAGATAAATACCAGCTTGGCCCTGCACGAAGCCAGTCAAACCTTCTCCTCTGCTCAGGAAATGGCAGCCAAATTCCTGTGGAATGAATGAAGAGGAAATCTGCGAGTGGCAGCCTACCACGAGATCGCTCTGAAAGGAGAGGGTGGAAAAGCCGTGGCCCTTCCTCTGGCGTGGACCCGGGCCAGGGCTCACTAGGTGAGACTGATGGAATAATAATACACATCCTGAGTGTTCTTTTCATTAGCAGCACGGTTTCATGTTTTTCATCATCCTGCTGGGAGAAATGGAGAGACCCTTATTTCTGAGCTGGACAAATTACCCTTTCCCCTCTGGGAGATGCAGCTGCATTCAATATCGTGTATGTGTGTCTCCACGGTGTGTGTGTGTGTGTGTGTGTTTCTGTGTCGGTGTGTTTTACGTGGGGGTCGTAGATGGATACAGGGATTTCCTGTGGAAATAATAATTAACCACAACACGCACACAGGGCCGGCTCGCTTGGCCTTCTCACAAATATTGTCTTTTACAAGCAACCAGGTAACTGGATTCATCTCATTTCCTACATGAGATTTAGATGTGAAGCAAACCTCCATTAGGATATAAGGTATTAGTTTAAAGCCACGACCTCAATCTGTCAGTTGTGTAAACCTATCAGTCCGGGCTGTTTGAACTGAAGTGACAGCACGGCCGTCCGTACTTAGAACACATTATCGGTGATTCATATTAGCCCTTAACCAATGCAGTCCCCCCATTAACTCCACCTGCAAACACCTCATATCCCATGTGACCTATTTTCCCAATTACCAACGCCATTACTCTGCACTTCCCTTCCACATCAGCCATCACCAGACGTCCAGATTAGAGCAGATTTCATAGAAACTCCTCTGACTGCTACATTAGTGTACATTTTTCTGTGCTCTTATTACAGAGCACAGAGAGGAAGAGTTACAGCGCCTCTCAAATGAAACAGGCTTGAGTGATAAATCTCTCGCACTAATGCACACGCTTAACAGTTTTTGACTGTAAATAAAGTCATGGGAGACATGCTGTACTTACACGGGGAAAGCCTTGAGGAAATGGCCTCCCCCTTGAAAGAGCATATGGGTGTGTTTGTCTGCAGCCAATCAGGATGCGAGTTGAAAAAGCCTCTTTTTTCCCTAGGAGACCTCAGGCCTCATTGCTGTTTTAGCCCTTTTGTGTGTGCTTTAATATAACCCAGTACTTCACAAATTATGACCTAACCAAACTTGACTCACTGATAAAAATAAACACCTGCTTCATATGTTGTTTACTTCAGCCCCCCCCCCCCCAAAAAAAAAACAAAAACAAAATACAGTCATCGTTTCAACAATAAAAGAGGCAGAGCAAGCCGCCGTGTGAATGTTTGTCCGATAACTGGGATGACAGTTCATTCCGGGTCAATATATTGCTTTTCATCATGATCATCAAAGCGTCATCCATCTCTCGGCGCAAACAGTGGTGACACCTTAATTGCCTTTGATAATACATTCATCCTGTCAAAACGAGGTGATAATCAAGTCGTTGCCACAGAAGATATCGATGTGTGCACTAAATCAGTGTTCATCCACTGTTGAAAAAGATGTTACAGTAAGACACCTCTGAAGACAATCAGTGCACAGATTACCTCGTCTTCTTAACACTGCAACATGTTCATTCATTCACAAAATTTTGCACAAAATGTCTGTAACAACACGGAAAAGGAGCACGGAGAAGAGAAATGTAGTAGCTCCTTCCTTCACATACAGTAAGCGCTCTACTGTAGATGTTCTTCCAATACTTTCAACAGCCTCTAATGACACATGTGCGTCATAGCCAGAGGATGTAGCAGCAGATGGTGAATCTTTTCAACATAAACACTTAATATAATGAAACATTCTTGATACAAATCCCATAGATTCTTTTAGATTGTGGCGAAGACGCTGAGTAGGACAACTTGTCAGTGCTTTCTGCTTGATCAGCGAATATATATACAAAACACATACACAGCCAATAACAGTAGACTAAACATCAGCATTACTCATTAAGTTCATATTGGCCAGTTGTCTGTGTGCATTTTTAAAGGGTAGGTTCACAATTTTTCACAAGTCAGGTGATCTTACGAGCACTGAAACAGCTTCTGCTTGCTGTAATTATCCCTGCTGTTCATGCTGGTCATTTAGAGTTCCCCTCCTGAGGTGTTTCCAGTGTAATGTAATGCAGGATAATGTCTGCAGTCCTCGTTCTGGACTATATTCTTAAGATGAAATGAGGCTTCAACTCTTTGAGTTAAACAAATCAAGTGTGTATCTTCCAAAGTTTCCATCTCTCAATCCCCAAGTTCCCTCTTTGTTTTACGAGCCCTCCACTGCAGCTCAGCAGGGAAATGCTGTCCACGCAAACAAAAAGAGGGGATTTTATACTGAAATGGACTTTGGAAAACATCCATTTGATTTGTTTAACTCAGGCTGCTGAAGCCTCGTATTAGCTTCAGAGGATTGTTTGATTTTGACCAGAACAAGGACTGTGTACCTTTGTACCTCATCACTTAAATGCTTTATTAAGGGACCTTTTAACAGCCAGCAGGAGAAGGAGGAATGAACACAGCAAGCAAACCCTGTTTATTACATATGACATAGGAGCAATAATTCTTCTGCATAAAAAAAGTATGTTACCTTGAATCGACCTTATTTACACTTTTTGTCCTCTCAGTGGATTTATATCAGATTTAAAAAAAAAAGCTGGGGCACTGTGTAAAATGTAAATAAAACAGAATGCAATGGTTTTCCAAAGTGTTCCTGAGCCCATGTATTAATATCCTTTATACAATCATGTGTTCACAAAGTGGTGAACCTCGCTCCATCCTCGCTTGTGAACGACTGAGCCTTTCCAGGATGCCCCTTTCATACCCAATCATGATACTATCACCTGTTACCAATGAGCCTGTTTACCTGCGGAATGTTTCAAACAGGTGTTTTTGGAGCATTCCACATCTTTCCCAGCCTTTTGTTGCTCCTGTCCAAACTTGTTTGAAATGTGTTGCTGCCATCAAATTCAGACTTACAAAAGTCAGTGAAGTTGATGAGGGCAAAGATTGTACACAGCGTCCCTTTTTTTTTTTTTTTTTTTTTTGGAATGAGTGTTGTAGATGATTTCCCTCATGCTTCTACACAGTAACTAAAAAAAGCAAAATAAATGAGAAGATCTATTTATATACACCATCCATATGAGGCTCTCTAGAAGACCAATTGTTATACCACATGTTTAACTCATGCTGCTGCTCATCTGAGAGTTTCATGTTGAATTTTCTGGCACTTCAAGTTCTGCAGACTGGCAATGTATTGACTATTTAGATTAACTTTCACTGGAGTGGAAACCACCTTCGTGCAGACCATCAAGTCCTAATTGGTTTGGAATTGAGCAAAGGTATCATGGAACAGATTCCAGATGACACACAGTGATGGAAACATCCTTAAAGCAAGTAGCAGTCGGCTCCGGCGTACCGCACCATGCTTCATCTGCTCGGGATGTCTGATTACGCAAGTGCTGACTGCCAGCTGAAGCACAGGGTTCCTCTGTAGTGGTGTACTCTTTGCGTTAATGAAGTGCACTGCTGCAGTTGCAGTTCTGCTCTGGGTCTGTGTGAGTTATCTGCCCAGCTTCTATGTGGGGAAAGTATCTGAGGCAGCGGCGTCCCGATGGGATACAGTACAGATGGAGCAATTAAAGGCGAGCCACAACAATTGTCTTTTTTGAGCCAGACATATTGGAGAGTGAGTAGGAACAATGCATCCCGTTTAGAATATTTTACCGAAGTTCACAGAAAACAATATAACTAGCCACAGGAGGACGGAAAATGTGAGGCTGCAACTAAAATAGCCAGCAAATGTGTGTTGTTCAGGGAGTTCTACATTTGCTGTTAAGTGTATCATGAAAGTGAAACAGTGTGGGTTTAAATGCAGCGTGTCGACCCACTGTTAGTTTTGTTTCAGACACGTCCTCCATGTTGAAACAATCGAACAATTCGAACCTTTTACTCCTCAGTGGTTCCCAGTTTCCCAAACAGGCACTGCATGTTGCAAAATCAGACGTCCTTGCTCTCATGTCTATCAGAGATGATTTTGAAGAGCAGACCAGCCTCTCCGGGCACATCGCCCTCTAATAGGCCGTCTCCACAGCTCAGTAGGAGGGGGACAACAGCAGGAGGGAGTTGTTGGGAATTGTATTTTCTCGCTCATCATGTGGTCTCCTCCCAGCTCGACAAGTTCTGGAGGTGTCAGGACTCTGCTGCTGAGGTTGATGATATCAGTTTGTAATTAATACAGAAATCAAATTCCACCCACTTTGCATCCTCTCAGATTGGATTATTTTTGTGTTGATTCATTTCATAGCTCACCATCTTCTCCGTGTGAATATTTTAAACTGTTTACTGTCTCTGCTTCTCCCACTCAAACATAAATACTTTCAGCTTGTTTAAGCATTAACTTTTATAGCTTTTCAAAACCACCCTTAAAAATCTTTGATTCATAATTTCTCTCAAATATGCCCCTCCAATATTATTCATAATTTATGTGTTTGTAATAAACATGCTCTCAGCCTGCTGATAGTTACTTTCAGTTTCTGACGTTTTGCACTGGAGGCATGTTGCTGCAGCATGAACGCAGATGGCTCACACACCAGACACTCAGCACATCATTCCATTATGGCAATTAAAAGAAGGAGACCTGGTGTGCAGGAATGGAAAGTATCCTGCTTGGCTATTCAGCATGGCTGAGAGCCATTTGGTCAGCAAGTCCTGGTCAAGGACTTCAACTTGTAAGTGAACTAGCCCTGCACTCTCTCCTCTGTTTGGACTACTATTTTGATAAGCAGCCAAACTCCTTCAGCCACATTCGTGACCTCAGCACTGCTTATGGTGCTCCATGATTCAGTTCTTGCAGATGTGTTCTGTTTGCCTGGAAAGATTTCCACAGACTGGACTTGAAGGAATAGTTTGGGAAAATAGTCACTTTCTTGCAGACAAACAGATGAGAAGATTGTTTCCACCCTCATATCTGTAGGGTCAGTTAGCTTAGGTTAGCTTAGCATAAAGGCTGGAAACAGTGGGAGACAGCTTGGTTGGTTCTGACCAAAGGCAAAAAGATCTGCCTACCAGCATCTCTAATGCTCACTGATTTCCACATTATAACATAAAACAAAGTGTAAAAACAACACATTTTACAGGAAGGATGCTGCATGTGCTAAGCTAACCGCTGGTATTAGCACCGTAAATTTGCACCGAAGCAGTTTTCTTGCTTTGGAGTAATGTCATAGGCTAACTAGCCTTAAGTTTGCTAATTACCTTTGGCTTTTGGGTAATGTTGATAAAGTATGCCAAGTCATTTATTTAAATTCTGGGATTTAAAAGGGGAAAAAGGTGCTTAAAATAAAAAAATCTAGAAATTCTAACAATGCAATAATAAGTCTGCATGATTATAATCAAAGAAAGGAGAAGATTTTACGCTTTACTCTGGGTCAAGCTGTAATGAGTGCAGCAGCAGATGCAAAGACTCACTTAATGAACAGATTGATGTCTTTGGAAAGATGCAGATGTCTGAAAAGTTCTGAAACAATCGTCATAGTTGCAACAGATACACAATCTGAGCTGTGGTGGAGATATAGATCACGGTGTGACAAATGATTATGATGATTTTGATATTTCCCGCAGACAATTCTACTTTTTCATTTCCTGGTAAATTGTCACAGCTCCAGTCCCGTCCTGGTGGGCTTCCCTCCCGGTGCCGTCGTCGCTCTGCGGTTTTTATTAAAGCTAACATTTGTCAGCATGAAGATGGTTGATATGCAAAATGTGGAGCAGCTCACACCTCACACTTTAGTCATTCTGGCTGTTTGAGAAATGAGATATGAGGAATGCTCTGCTCCGACACAACAGATAAGAGACATGAGTAATGTTCAGAAGATTTTGGTGTTATTACTCTTTATTATATATTTTTTATTTGTACCTGAGCATGTTTTGAAGAATGATGTCACTGGAGAGAAAACATTACACTCTGACAGTAGAAGTTTTTCATTAACAATTTAAGTTATTCTCATGCTCAAATAAATATCTAAACAGAATAATATTAAATCAAGCTTTTTTTCTCATGGAATATGCTTAATGCACTCGATCACTGGATCTCCTGTATGCATGTGCTGCATTTTGGTGATAGAAATGCAAAACTCTGCTGAACTGCGGTAGATAACGTTTACCGCATTGCTTAGTGTAGCGTGAATTAATTTGCAGCATTCAGCCACGATATTAATGAACAATTATTTATCACAAATCTTCACCGTTCATATTTTTGCTGTCTGCCACACAATGTAATTGCGGCCCAAATGTCAATATATTCTAGGTGTCACATGATCCCACGGAAATTGAATTAATCTAACGCCTTCATGTACAGGATGAGATGAATTCCACTGGACTCATTGTTTCTGGGTTTCAAAAGCTATTACTTTCCGGTTCAACTTGTTTAGATGGAATAATGAAAACACTCAGACTTTTGCAATGTGATGTTAATGAGGTCTGAGCGTATTTCAGGTCAGGAAATTTAAATAAAACCGCATTTTTCACACATGAAGCTGACATGCAGCACATGATGTTAGTCTGTAGTACCAGTTTCCCACTGAATTATTATTTATCATAGACTTTATCAACTCAAATGGACAGATCTTTTCTCCCTTCATTTTGTTGTCAAACTAGATCTGTGATACAATAAGGTACGAAACGGCATAGTTTGAAAGCGAGGCACTTTCTCTGAATATAATTTCTGCTGGCAAGATGAAGCGAAAGGACCATGCTGTGTGAGGAAATTGTTCTGCTAAGTGACTCCTTCCCTCACATTGCCAGGCAGCATCTCTCCATATAAATGGCCGTCCAGGCTATTTGTCAGGAACACACATCAATCTTGGTACGTATCGCCACGGAGCCAGGAGGCGAGTCGGTGTAGGCTGCTGTTACCAGTCAGAAATGTGTTGAGCTTGTCTCCTCAGGCCGTCCTCGCTCTGTACAGTATGGAGGAACAGAGCTGCAGCCACCGTTCTGAAGACTGGTCACTTTCATTAGAGGAGTCATTAAAGGAATTACAGGAGCCCCGCCATAGATTTTTCTTGGATTATTGTGCTTGGATTTAGCTCAATTCATCAAGCGTATAACTGAAATGCTGCAGCGAGTGCTGCGAAACTGTTTGACTGAGAAGGCGAGAGAGAGAAAACTCAATTCTTCTAATGTGTGTACGTGTGATTCTTATTCCTCCGCTTTGCTTCAGTGACCTGCTGATTTCCTTGCAGCCTCCCTAATTAATCTGAGGCCAGAATGCTAATCCAGTGAGAGGAGCAAGAAGAACTAAACAGGATTTTACAATCAGTCTGCATTTAGTTCAGTTAGAGTTGTGTGTTTCTGCAACCATGGATATGCTGGAGCTTTATGTTTCTTTTTAATTCATGATTAACGTCTCACTTTTCAGGTTCACTTATGTTGTGACAACACTGTGGTTAAGGTTGAGGCTCTTAGTTAGGGTTAGGTAAAGATAATGTTTTGGCTTAAAATAAGCGGTTTTGACACCACAAACACGGCTGGAAAATCTCTTAAAGTCTCCTTAAAATAACCAGTTTTGTAACTGTGGTCTGCCACCACCATGGCCTCCTCCTCCTGATGAGAAACTCAGCGCATATATGCTCCACCAATCTGAGCTATGTCACTTCTAAACCTGTTGTAGAAACATTGATACAGTTCGTATGAAACTCACAAATTGAATGTATCTGGTTTGCAGAAACATACAATGCCAACATTTTATTCTGGTGCTGCTTGGTTAGGTGCTTTTTCTCCCTCTAGAACACACTAAATCCTGCAGAGAAAACATTCAACAACATGCTGAAAACCAGCGTCAGGCGTCTTACGTAATGCTGAATTCACTCCATTCAACATCAACCCAGAGGAGCTGTCTTGGGTTAACATCTCAGAGCTTTATAGAAAACTGCGCTAAAGTCCTGACATGTTCCTGTAAACATCTTACCCTTCAAAATACATCTGGCAGTACTCTACATTGTTCATATTGTCAACTAACAATGAATTGATTGTGCTAACAAGTATTGTCTGTGCAGTTGTGACAGACCTCAATTGTTTTCCAAAAACTAGTGCTGTCAATCGATTAAAATATTTTATCGTGATTAATCTCATGAATGCCATAGTTAACAAGCGATTAATCGCAAATTAATTGCACATTTTTATCTATTCTAAATGTCCCTTGAATTATCATTTTAATACTCTTATCAACATGGAAAAGTGGATAGGCTTGCTTTGTGCAAATGTTTTTTTATTGAAAACAACAACGTGTAGTGTTTTATTTCACACTAACATTCTCAATTTGAGCAGTCATTCACATTTGAAACAAAATCAAAACAGGGTGATACAAGATAAAGTTACAAAGTGCACATCATTGTAAACTAGGACTCAGCCTATAGTGCAGTTAAACCATGGCTTAAACTTTCCTTTCTTAAGTTTCCTTTGAACATACAAGCAGTCAGACTGTACTGCTCTTCTGTTTGTTCACCAGAGGCTTATCAATCCAGCCTCTTCTTTCTCTCCAGAAAGAAGGAACATTACTTGGCTATGGCTGCAGTAAGCTTGTTCTTAGTTGAGGTATCCATATGCCTCTGTCGAAAGCCATCCATTGTCGCCTGGTTTTGACAAGGAGGTGGCGGAGAATTCGCATTAGCCATGTGTTTGGCCATCAAGTGGTATTTCAGACTGGATGTGCTACAGTGATAATTCAGTTCACACCGACAATACACACAGATAACTTTGGTCTTGTCAGTCGACCCATCTGGTAACTTTCTGAAACTGAACTTTCCATTCAGAATCTTGTTCGCATCCATTTCAGCGTTTCGTGCTTGACATCCACACAAACCAGTAGCCTACTCTTTCACAGCTAGCGAGCAGGCAAGACCAAACACGTGCGTAGAGCGTGCCTATTGTTTTGTTTCCGGTTTACAATCGGATCCTGTAGTTTTTCTAGCATTACTAGTTACAGTGGCCACAGCTTATAAAAAACTACAAGTTCACTAGGTCACAAAGAGCGTTAATCTCATGATAAAAAAATGACACCGTTAAAACTGATTTGCGTTAATAACGCGATATTTTTGACAGCACTACCAAAAACTATTAAAAACACATAAATGAGCTACATTTCATATTTTGAGTGTCACACAATCTTGCTGCTCTAAACTCTCAGCAGCAGACCAAATTTGTATTCATCCACATTTGAAAATAGCCCCCTGCAAATGCACAATTTACTCCTGTTTGCTTCAAACAACATCTTTGACCTGCTTGTTGACCCCTTCAGAAGGATCCAATGGGCTTTGGGTCGAGTGCGACAGACAGTACATCAAATTACCGAGAGAGGAGTGGGGATGGGGCTGGGATGAAGGGGGGTATGGATTTCATTATAATTGACACAACAAGCTCACCGCAAGCTCCATTCAGGAGCATCTCCAGAGCTTTCAAATGTATCACAGTCTTCCTCAGTATGGAGTTACTCAGTTGTCATGGAGACGCTGATGCTGGAGTTTACATCCTTCTGAGAACTTTAAGGAGATTTATTGTTTATTTTAAAAATTTGGAGATGGACAGACTCAGGAAACAGACTGATTGTTCTATACTCTGTACACTTAATATTCAACTGCACCTTGTTACCATCAGAAACATAGTTTAATAGAAAACCTTTGCCTTCCAACAGAGAACTGCATGAAGCAGTTTGAGAAATGTTCGATGAAATGTAAGATGTGAAATGAGAGCAAAACGTCTCATCGAGGCCAGACTCATTAACAGAGAAATATCATCAAATCTTGGGATATCCACCCCCTTTAAATAGCTGATGGGGTACAAAATTCTTCATCATTTGACTGCTGCTTTGATAATTAGCCTTTTGAAATGAAAGCCCACACATTGCTCAAAATATCCCGTTTACACTCAACTCTTGAAATGAATGAACATTTACATCTTTCTTCAGCGCAGTCATTTCTTAAGGCTTAGCTGTCTGATGATAATCAGTTATCATAAAAGCGACATATCTATATGTGGATTTCCGCCAGTTTCCCCCTCCACTCATTTTTCATGCTTATATTGTCATGACCTAGAGGAGTGTGTATTCAGGGGGATGTTTCTGATCTCGTGTCCTGAGCTGTGGAATAATGTAAGAGCACTGGTGTGTTGCTGCTGCGGCTGGGGGAGCGTGTTGCCATAAAATATTAACGACTTGGAAGCCCAGCCACATGACAAGATGAATGTAATTGGCCCTCGCAGCTCTATCTGTGCATGTTAATGAGATGGGATGGTATTTAAATCAGTCGCGGCCCAGACACTGTGGCTGCAGTCTAGAAAACCACAAACAAAGACGCAGTGAGAGAGCACGGATGCAGTGAGATAGATACAGAAAATGTCACTTATTATTCAGCTTTGGGGACCTTCTGCTAGCATCTCTTTGTATTATCATTATTGGTTTTTGTTTGTTCAAGCAGAACAGCATTTGCAGCTGAACCTTTGAATGACTTTTTTGATTAAACTCGTGGAAACTTATGCAGAGATTACTTTGTTTTTCAGAGAGCTGGGAGTGCGAAACTAACAGCGAGCAGATGCTGAGGGTTGAGAGAAGCGGTGGACCAAAGCCAGACATAAAGCTGAGGTAAAGGTGTGCACCTGCACAGCACCTGTCCTGCCGAGGCGCCGGGGTCAAGCCCCGCCTGTCACCAGTGGTCTGGAACAAAGCTGTAGACTCTAAAACAAAATGTGACCACCTCAGGAGAAAGCAGGGGGCTGCAGTGGTAACAGCAAACAACAGCTTGAGTCTGCTGTCCCACGGGGGCCGGACTTGGGAAATTGTGGCAGGTAGCAATAACATAACCTAAATCTTTAAGGGAAAGAAGGCCAGTGTTTGTTCAGCAATTGAGGCCAGTGTGAGTGTGTGTGCGTACGGCCTCTCAGATTTCTGGAAAGCTGAATGAATAAAAAGAGTCAGCAGATGGGAAGCTGTGTCACTTTACTTTCATTATTCTGACAACTTTTACCTTTTATGTGACGGCGCTGTGGTCATCCTCAGTGGCACCTCATAAAACCCCACTCATGTCCTCCGCTGCAGTGATGCGATGCTGGCTGGACCAAGGTGTGATGTATCAAAGCCCTGGTGTCTCAGACGAAAATCTTGGCATGCTGTGTTTGTATCCGTGTGTGTGTGTGCGTGTGTGATTTGTGCAGACTGGGAGAGACCTGACGCCAAAGGGTGGGGGAAGTGCAGGCAGGAGGACAGATGGTCTCCCTCATGGTGGCTGAAATAAAAGAGGGAATTAGAGGACTCCAAGGTGTACACTCTGACGGCAATTACAGCAAATAGATTGGAAGTGGACCTCCAGGCACCTAGGGAGGCAGCTCCGTGGGGGAGAGCTCCACCTCACCGCATCTGGTTCATACACCCGCAAACAAGTCGAGATAAAACCACACACCCTGTCGCTCCATGAGCTGAGGCAGACCTCTCTGACCATTAGCATACTGCTGTATATCAGAATGAGTGTGTAAACATAAAAAAACCCCTGAAAATAAACTTCATGCGCGCTGTAGAGTTTGAAATGGATTTCTGTATTACCATTTTTTCTGGTTTGGATACGTGGCCGAAGGATTTGCAAAACCAATTTCAGACATCCCTGGGAGCTGTTTTGGTTAGTTATTCAGCCGCCTGCAGGAGTTTGAAAACAGTCAATTATTTTTGTCTTGCTTGCTTCCGCCCATTGATTCTCAAACGATTTTCACTGCCCCTCCAAGTAAGGATATGCAGCAATTGAATTAAATAAGCCTGCCCAATCAATATAAAATACGTAACACATGCACGCTTCTCTTTCATAGCCTGTGGAAGCCGAGAATTCACTGCAGATGAAACTGCAAACAAACTAAAAGATACTTTTATAGATCTATGAAAGCTGTTATGAAGTTTATGGATAGCCATCAAATATTTTGAATATAAAATATTTAATGTATTACTTCTGGCAATATTTGTGCACAGAATTTTCAAGAGAATTTGGGCTGTGGTCTCTCTTTTCTCAAGCCATTTAGAGCAGTAGGGATCAGCAGATTCCATTAGCCTTGCCCTGTGGCTGAATGAGTGAAATACCATTTAGAGAATGTGTCTCTCACCCCAAAACCTTGTGTTCCCATCAGTGCATAAATGATAAAGACACAGTCTAATGAAACCAAAGGCTCCCTGCCAAAGTCGGCCATAAAAATAACATTTGGGTGAGAGAGACCTTAAGCTTATCCATTAACCTCACAAAAGTGTCTTTACTGTTACTCCCACACTGCCAACGTCACTGAAAGTCAACAGTAATAAAAACTTAAGTGATTCAAGTGCATCACGTTATGCTCCAGTTAGTAATTTTGCAATTCGTGTCGAAGCTCCAGCGGTCAAACTGGAAGCGTGATGATTATGAATCTACTCGACATTTGATCCTCACTATAACAAATATGCATCATGTCATTAGAAACACCTTAACAGACGCAGGAGCACATAAAAGAAGTTACTGCAGATGCTGCTTGTTGGCGAATGCAGAGTCAAGTTGCGCACTACTCTGATGTATTCCCATGAAGATTTACACAGCAGGCTTAAAACAAAGTGAGAAATCAGGTTTGCATTGTGTACAATGTAAATAAGGCCGACTTTTGGCCTATGAGTTATGGCCACCAGAACTGGCTGGTTTCCCTTGTTGCATAAATTCATGAACAGTAAATCACTGGCTTCTGAAAAAAAAACAACAAAGACAAAAAAGGGAAAAGAAACCAATGCATTAAAGATAATTAGGCAGCGAACATATGTAACCAATCAAAAAGTTTGCATGAGTTTAGTTATTTTTACCCACATTATAAGAAGACACAGAGGAAAGAACTCACAACAACAAATCCAAATATGTTTCGTGTCTCTAAAAGTCTTTGCTTGCAAAAAATGAATCATTTTATTGATGCTTGAGTGAATAGAAGCGCATAATTAACAGTGCTGCTTTAGTCTAACATGCAGATGTGCAGCATGTTTCAAGCTCAGTGCTCTTCTCGGACAGAGGAGGACCCGAACAAAAGAAGCTATGTGAGCTCACTGGCAGCAGGCAGAATAGTCTCTTACAGACTGAAGAGCGAGAGAGAGCTTATTAAATACAGTTAGCTTCATGTAGAATAATCAGGGGACGTAATATAGACGAAAGCACTGAGACATTAAGTCACAGAAAACAGATCTCATTGACAGATATTGTACCCAGACTCTTAGGTTTGGCTTTTAATTCTTTGATCGAGAGTCAGGAAATGTTTAGCAACTTAAAATCCCTCCTGTGATGTTTGCTGATGCTTCTCCAAAAAGTCCAGTCTCTTACTGATATGTCTAATATAATTTAAGACAAAGACACTGAATCACAGGTGGTGAGGGATTTTAATTCTTACCGTCTTACCTGATTGGAGGTTTTAGAAGTTGTCGAAGCTTGAAGGTGAAAAGGGGTGTGAATGTGGCTGGTGGTCTTAATTTTATATTGTCTCTCTTTTTTCTTAGATCGAGCGTCAGTTCACCGTCAGTGCAGCCTGAGGAAGAGCCCTGAGCTGGATGTATGCATGTATATGTGATTATAGCCACACTCAGATTGTCTGATGCTCTTTATGTGCTCATAAAACACCAACATAAATTATATTTTTTCATGCAAGCAACCACTTTTTTTTACTTCATGTTACTCTCACACTTTCCACTTTATTTGATATGTATACCTAACAAAATGGCAATTTATAGCAGCCTACACGCAATGTGTTTTTGAAATCTGAGCAGTTTTGGGAGTATTTGCAGCAGCGTCTTAACATGCAGAGAATGAAAACATCTGACCTTCACTGTGCCATGACTGCTGTGTTTGTGTTGGATCAGAAAGTCTGAGAATCAAGTCTGTTGAACTCATATGTGGTCATAAATAATGGAAAATATTTCTCCAAATAAGCAAGTCTGTAGCTACCAAATGTTAAAATCTATTAGAGTAAAAACATACGAAACTGTAAAATCACAAAACCTCTGACTTATTTCTGTTTTGCAATCCTGCATGGTCGTTTCTGTGTTGTTGATTTTTTTTTTTTTTTGTTAGCATTGCACGAGTCCAAAGTCTTGAAAAACACTAAAAAAATTCAGCTCTGTTTTTCTTATGAGAGAACAGAGTGCTATTGATGCTATGATGACATACACTGTGAAGATTCACTCTATGTACATTAGCTGTGCTCTCCTCAGTCCACACAGTCAGACCTCAGTGTCTTTGATCTACACACCTTTTCCTCTCCATGATATTTGTGTGTCTGTCGTGTCTGCAGGTTAACCGCTGCTGTGGACAAATAGCAGCTGCAGGAAACTCCCCGCCTGACAGAGCGAACATGTTTTGGTAATCACGATGCTGAAACAAAAGTACATAAACTTCGACCCAAACAAGCATCTTTTTTGTTTTCGTGGTATTTCATAAATGAAATTAATCAACTGAAACGTGTGAGCTGAATGTGGCTGGTTCTAGAGCTGCAGTCCATTACATTGAGCTCAGCGACTGACGCAGAGGATGTCTTATCCAATTACACGTCAAGTCAAATCTCACACATTTTTCATGAAAACATTTGAATGAACCCAGCAGTGGCATCTCTCGGAACTGATCGTCTGCCAACAGCAGAGCCTGCGGACGGTCTTTCTGTGTGACTAGCATGTGATCCCACCAAGAGAGTTATATTTTCCCACAAACACGGAGGATGCCAAACTCAGAACTAAACACAGCTGCCATAAGCACAACACTGTGCTTTTGTCTCTCGAATGCAACCATCATAAAAACATTTAATCAAATGAAAATGAATCTTATCAGATATTTGAAGTCTTTAAAGCACTATTCAATATCCTCCATGAATGATTTTAATAGAGAGAGTCATATTTCAGGTGGCCTGCTTTTCAGATTGTATCACTGCTCAACATTTGTCACCTGTCAAATTATTTTCCCCCCGCATGTCATGTTCATTTGTCAAAACAGTGTTGTTCAAAGTTGCCTACTGCTTCACGTCCAACTAAATCAGATTTGGGAGGGGCTGGGTTTTTATTTGTATGTCATATTTATGGTAATGCTGGAATAATAAAATTGTGCAGGATTCTAAATGCCATTTGTCTAAGTCTCAATGTATTTAAGCAAATATCAGGACTAATGAGTGGAGCATAAAGTGAGAATGAGCAGTTGAATTTTTTAGGGAGAGCATATTTAGTCAGTCCCCAGAATACGTTCAGCAGCTCTGCAGAAACAGCTGCTGCAGCCGCCATCTAAATCTGAGCTAACAGAGAAACAACTGCAGCCCTGTTCAGCGCCAAGGCAAAAAAATAAAACATTAATTACTTTTAAAGCTATGTTACCTGAATTTTGAAAGAGCATTTAACCTCTTCACATTAATGAGAGCTGGACTTGGCCGGAGTCCAGTCCACCAGAGGCCACGGCTGTTCCCAGGGTAGAGACTCTCTCCGCTGCAGAGTTTTAACACGTTAATATTTCTGCAGTGTCTGATCAATGCCAGAGAAAACCATTTCTTATCATTCTTCCAGCTACTTAGAGCCACATCTGAATTACGGTTGGTGTATCCGATGCACATTTATTCTTCCCTCCTGACAGTTTTATGGAACTCATTATCCGCTTTGTGGCCATGGCTGTGAATGGAGAACCTGTGGGGGTTTTATGTGTAGCCAGTAGCTCCTCCACTGACCACATTTAATGTCCTCTCAGAAACAAAAAAAGAAAAAACAGGCAGGTCGAGGGGGGTCTACCCAAGCCCCCTTTGACAACAGCAGCAGGCTCTGCTCACACACACAGAGTGCCAGTGTTGGATCTGTTGATGTGAGGGTGAGGGAGCGGACTGAGAGCCAGGCCAGAGTTTTATTTACCTCAGGTGCAACGGCTCATTATAATGGTGTTAATGAGGAGCAGATGTAGCTGGGTGAAGAAGAAGGGAGGAGGGGTGTCTGGAGGAACGAGGTGTGGCCTGTCCAGGGCGAGCCTACGTGGAGGTCCTGTCCAGGGATTCCCAAATCCCCCTCTCACTATACAACCAGTACACCCGCTCTTCATGTGTTAATATCTACTCAGCAAGTGCTATTAGCAAACACTGAAAACTGCCTACCGCAGTGATTTAGTGAGCCCCTCTGAAGGTTGGCTATGTTAAAAGGTTACTGGGATATTACTGTAGTCATGAATGATTTAGACCTGTGAGGTACCTTCTTGTTTAAGTTATTGGAATGAGGTTCTTGGGGCTTTAGGTTTGTCTTTGCACACAGGATAAGTCTGGCAGTACTCTGTATTTTTCTTATTGCCAAAAAATCTCATGAAAATACCAAAACTGACATTTAATTTGTCAGACTAACAAGTACTGCCTGTTTTCACAGCCTGATTGAGCTTGTTCATCTGTGTTGTTGTCCAGAATCTACTGAAGCACATCAGTGTATCACTGTTGATTCAGTCCCTCCTGCACTGCCCTCAGCCATAAATACTCCTGGAGCACCAAATGTGTATTAATCCGCAGCTGAAAATAGTCCCCAACAAATGCACTATTTTCTCCTGTTTGAGTAGTATTTACTAAAATAATGCAGTGCACAGCTGTTTTAGGAAATTCCTTAGCCTTTGGTAAAAAATGAAACTATATATTCATGACTTGTTTTAGATTTTTAACTGGAACCAGGGGCTTCAGACTGAGAGCCACAGGCCCACAGAGCAAGCCGGAAAGTATTCTAAGAGGGAGTAACCGCATGTTGTTTCTGGTTTTCTAATTTGATTTATTCACATTAACATTAATGTAGGATATTATGAAATCTTTACCATATTTATTTTGATGTTTAGCCTGTGCCTGGTTTTAATCGTAAGTGGCTGATAGACATAACATTTTAATACAGTTATGATATGAAAGTTTAGCGGCCCCTTAAAGGAATAAAGCTGGAAATACTTCTTTTTGTTGTCATCAAATCCCATGAAAAGACCAAAACCAGCAATGATTTTTCCTGCTAACAAGTATGGCCTGATATATCTTATTCCTGTGTACCATAGAGCTCCATTGTTGTCCAAAAACTGTTGAAAACACGTATGTGAGCCACACCACTACACTGTCCCACTGCTTTAAATGCTCACTCAAGCATCAAATGCGTATCAATCCACAGCTGAAAATAGTTCCCAATAAATGCGCCATTTACTCCTGTTAAAACTACAGTGGCCAGCTGTTTTAGGAAAAAATAGATGAATAGATAAAATACTATTTTTGTGAACCCTCTTTAAAGATTTGCATCATCTGTAAGAATAAAAAGGATTTGGTGCAGAGTGCAGCGTTGGTTTTTGTCTCTTCATGAGCTGAGCCTGTGCTCCACTTAATTGTAGTTTAATCGTAAGGCTGATAGATACAAGGCTGTAGAACTATTATGACCGAACAATGTTATAAAATAAAATTCCCAAAAACTTAAAGTCATTTTTTAGCACCAGGAAAGCATCTTTTCATAAATCTATGATATTGCTGTTTTGCTGTCCCTTAATGCCTCCTCTGAATCCGTCAGCAAAGAGAAATGCAACCCTTTATGCTGCTGACAATGGAATGGCTTCAGCTTTGAGTTTGCCATTGTGACTTCTTCACTGACTGAGCCCTGGCAGTAATGATCTCCATGAGCCCTCTGTGCATGCCAATGGTGGGCTATAACAGTCTTTATTCACCATGAAACCTCCACTGGGAGCATCTCGTGGTCCCCGGGACAACAATGCTGGCAGCCAAGCCCACAGTCGGCCGGCTCGTCTTTTACGTTTTTATGGGCTTGGCCTTCCCCCTGCTATTGAGGCAAATGTAGGCCATCAAACAAAACAATTTATGACCCAGTCTAAATTTGACCTTGGGCCTCCTGAAATGCCATTGCCCTCAGAAACTGTAGAAACCGTATGAATGGAAATATGTATACATATGAAGACATAAACTGGTTTCCTTATTTTTCAGCATGATTGGCATTGCAGGAGAACTTTTTAAAATGTGTAACACGGGAGTTTTGTTCCAAGTTGCTGCACATGGCTGCTCTTTCATGTTCATATCTAACAGAGAATTTTAGGATCAAAGCCTCCATATTAGAGATAATAGTGTTGTTTTCCACGCCTGGAGCCTGGACTGCATTTTTACTGCCTGGCCACAAATATTTCTCTGCTATTATTTATTTATTTTTTTCTTTTTTTTAAGTAACTGACACAAAACAGTGACCTGGTCGACTTTTGCCTTCTGGTTTGTGAGCAGAGCCACAGGGAATTCCTTATTTACTGCAGGGGTGTGCCTTGCCTTGTCTTCATTCACCAGCACATGTTAGATTTCTGTCTCTGGCCCTGCTGCAAAGCTTCAGTTGTTTATAGCTCCGGTTGTTTATGGCTCATCCTCTCTAGGAAGTGGAAAACCCCAAGCTGTTGATGGTGTTGCTGCAGATTTCTCAGATTTGCCTTCTCCATTACCAGCTCCCAAAGGTTTGGTTTGGTTTGTCATAGAACAACCTACACAGCACACACTGGTCCAAATATTCACAAATAACAGAATTCAATACAAAATGAAACAAAATAAGCTATAAATACAGAAATAACACAAAGTTTTAGGGCTGAAATGAAAGCAAAGCATTTAAAGATAACTTTCTTCCCTATTAGGGCTGTATGACATATATCATGTGGCCGTCTTTCATTCCATATTATGCTCTATTGTTTAATTCGTTGTGTTGCAAATCACACTCTTTACAGCAATATTTTACGTCATTTGTGTTCTTCTGCATGGATCAGATGCAGGCAGGAAATTTGAATTAGGGCAGCACAAACAAACATGGAGGAGAGCGAACGTGACGCAGAACGCGGAAATTGAGAATTGTGATGTGGTTTGGGTATGAATAACGCTGGTTTGGACCAGAAAAACAATTTTATCTTACTTTTTTTATGTTTTATACATTAATATTTAAGATTTTGTTAAATGCTTAATTGAAAATTTGAACAAAGGTTCTAAATAAAAAGAGAAGAATAATCATATATGAGTACCTTTTATTTGTCAAATATATAATTCAAAAAGTGATAAGAAATGGGGCTTTCCATATGTTCATTTTCTATCATTTTATAAACTATTTATAAAGTGAATTTGCAGTATATTTACTATATCACGATACCTAGCATTATCTCTACACGAAATGGCCGATATTGGGATGTGAGAGGTCCACAGTGGTGACTGCTGCTCTTTACACGACAGACTTATGTGGACGTTCTGACAGACTGAATTAATTATAGCTGATAAAATGTTATTAAGTAAATCATGTGGGTAAACACCTTTTTGAAGGCACAAACATGCATGTAAATCTGCAGGCGTGTAAATTTGCTTACATTATTGATGTTTTAAAAGAGAAAACACCCTCTTTCCTTTGAATGTGTGCACCCATGTTTCTTCACATGGATTCTTTGCATTTGCTGTAGAGAGTGACCAAGAAGCATGAATGATACAAGATGAAAGAAGGGCTCTCCATCTCTGTATGTTATATGGATTCTTCTCACGCATTTCCCTCTGAGACAAGGGGTTCAGTAATCTGTATCCTTTAGTGAGAGAACCCCATGGAGATGCATTAAAGAGATAAATTGGTATCATCCCCAGTGTGACAGACTCCTCATCTGTCTCTGCTCGCCTCCATTGATCACAATTTATTTTATTTGTGTTGTTTCATTATTAGGCGGAAGAAAAGCATTACATTAATAAAGCCCTGATTATAAAGTTAAACAGAAATGCTATACTGTTACACAGGAAGCTGGGGTTAAAGCACGAGGCTCCAGCATGCCTGCCCTTGTATCTTCTTACACAATAAACTGAGATCACAAGCGGCACTGATCATTCATTGTAGATCTAATTCATTTCTTAACGATTATCAGGCTCTTCTGAACTGGACACACTTCTCGGAAGAGATCACTAAAATCCTGCATTTCCCAGTAGTCTCTCCACATCTGAAACACAGCATTGAGTTGAACTGTAGTTATTTTACTGCTACACCTTCACCAGAAAGGGTGTCGTGTATCTGTTTGCATTAGTCAGGTCTGCAAGATGAATATGTCAATGTACCTTTAGTTTAATATTTGGTTTTTATGCAGTGATAGTAGCTCAGCCAAGCTAACTCATTAACAATGATTATGAGTTATTGTTGTTATAGAGAGAGATTTTGTATCTATTTTATTTTATTTTGTGGTGAACTGTCCCCTTAAACAGAAGGACCCCTTTCAGACTATTATACATTATATTTTTACTGTTGATGCATTCATGTATAAGCTGTATTTTACTGTCATAGCTGGTCAAGGTGCAGCTGTTTTGAAGTGCTTTATAGACCATTGGGTGGTTTAATCTATCATGATATATCGTATTTTAAAAACTGATCATTTGTGTCATGTTTGTGCGTAAAATCTCAGTGTGGAAAGTTAGTATCTGTCAGGTCATGAAGTGGAGTGAAAAGTTTAAAGTTGCATAGAATAGAAAGTCAAGTAAAGTAAATGTATCTCTTATCACTATTAAATCAATAACAGAAAGAATAGAAGCTGAATATTAAAGGTGGACAGATTAATGACTGTGTTGATCCTGATGAGCTTTAACTGTTTCAATATGTCGCACAATATTTTACTTTCCAGTCCTCAGTGATCCAGCTGCCGTTGAGTCACTGCTTTCACTGGAGATGTGTAATGACACATTTCTCTCCAGACTCGTAAAAAAGAAGTTGGAGCTCTGTTGGAGCAGATACTCCTCAGGTGAGTTTCTAAACAGCCCCTGAGCTGCTGTATCCTTGCACTGATAAATAGTTTGGTGCACATTTTGAACAATAACTTGGAACGTGTTCACTAGCAGTCTTGCAAAATGACTGCAGTTCGGATAATTGCAGTAAACGTTGGATGACTCGTGTTGATTCCTGGCTCAGGCCACAGTGAGGAGGCAGCCAGCAGCAACACTGTGGTACAGGGCTGGGCCTTGTGCTGTGTGCCCCAACTGTATGTCACGAGGTGATGTGGTAATGTGCTGACAGCAGAATATTTCAACACCATTTTAGTGACCCGACTTAATATTTTTCCTTATGACCCCATGTGATTCACCACAAACACACTCAAACACACAGTAACCTGGATTTGCACTTCGCTCTGCTCAGTTTCAGTGCTGATCTGGGATCAGTGAAGGTTGTAGTGAATTTTACTGAGAAACAATTAAATTCAGAGTAGTCAAGTCAAACAACCAACTGCTTTTGTTGAAATACCGGTAAATGTTTTAGGGATGAAACTAAATTGAAGCAGTTTAAGTGCATTTAAATGTAATTGTACCACAGTTGGGTGGAAATTGCTCTGCCACCTTTGGACTTAGACTGGGAACATGATTTGGGGAGGAGTAGTTGATCATGTGTTTTGTTGTGTCTGGGTGGAGAGGAGGAAAATTATAGGAATTAAAGATCCATAGAGGTGAGCATAAAGGATTCTTCAAATCTGAGAGTCATGATGTCAAAGTCCAGATGTGAAGAGAACAACGTGTAAAATGGTTTCCAGATATTCAAATGATAGGAGAGGCTTTAGTTTCTGTGCAAAAAGCTGATGATAATGTTTATTTGTCTGTCAAATTTGTGAATTGGTGAAAAATACAGCAGCTAGATTTCTGCATGAATCCTGAATCCTGAATCAGACTTTAGTACTATATATAAAGACTTTGTTATGGTGCACGTGTCAGACAAGCAAAATGTTAGAAAAATAAGATTTGATTGTAATAAACAATTGCAAAACATTCAAATAATGCACAAAGACTATATATAGAACTGGGTTTACAAGGGACGCCTATGGGTCACATGTACATAATGTGCAAAGATATCAGTAATGTTTCCGGATGAATCCAGTGGAGTCAGTGGTTCACAGAACTACATATTGTAGAAACGGTGAAACTGAAACTTTATTGATCTCACTTTACTGGAACAGGTGCAGAGACAAAGATTCTTGTATTTTTGTATTGTGCCTGTTTTGGATAGTTTATCGTGAAGAAGCAGACAGGAAATGAGGGCAAAGAGAGCTGAATGACATGCAATAAAAGCCTCCAGCACTGCAGTCATGGTATATGACTTAACCATTAAACCACATTAGCACCTCAATCAGTATTCTGACACACTTAATACTGTAAATGTTAATTTCTGAAAAAGCCCAAATCCTCATTTTCAATGTAAAAACTGTTAAATCTAAAAAATAAATATAGTCAGGGTCATGCTTCATGCCCCTACAGCAGCTGTAGGTGTCCACTTGTTCTCTTTAACGGTTGTATGGAAAATCTTTGCTGTGAACAGACATCCATGCCGCGCTGCACAGGCATTGCTGCGGCATTGCTTATGAAAATAACCCAGACTGCAGGTAATTTCTGCTCCTTTTAACACATGACACTGGCTGCTAGAAGCCTTTTTCACGTTCTCAAATCTCAAGGAAAAAGCCAACAGGAGTCACTTCAACCAGATTTAATAAGTTGTGAAATGTGAAATAATGGTAGCATGCCCTGAGAGATTTAGTTGTGAATGTGTGGCAGCCTCAGTGTGACAGAACTGGAATGGGGCGCTCTGGATGCCCACATGTCATGTGCTACACACCCTCATACAGCAGGAGCTCCGGTTAAGGTTATTTTTACTCCGGCACCTGGAGGTGCTACAGACTTGCTCTGGCCTGCACATTCTTTTCCCTCTGCACAATCAGGTGTGAGAGCAAGTGATCTTCATTCCCTGCAATTAAGATTCTGCCTTCATCTTCTCCTGGTACACAATTACTGCTCTGCTGCTGTTTGCTCTAATTGCTCTTTCTGCAGGGATTGGTGGGAAGCCAGTGATTGTGATGGGTAGGGGATTATCTCCTTTCCTTTACTCTGGCCCCTTAAAAAAATCATTTGTAAACTCCCCGGTGTAATTACTGAGCCTCATGATTAATTGTCTATTGAAATTAGCATGGGCCTAGCTTTCATTTTTACTGCAACGAATATTAATTAATGTTAACTCTCCCCTTTTCTTTTTTCCACCCTTTTCTAAAGCACATCTTTTGAATATTCATTGTGGTCTTGAAAAATGGGCACAAGCCACTACCTTGAGTCAGAGTACTGACACTTGGCTATCACAAAAAAATACATATCTGGAATTAAAAGATGTGTTTTAGGCCATAAATAATATTTACAGGAGGTCGACAGGTGAAGAAAGCAAGCTCTTATTTAAATCACATCTCATCTGTTAGTCGAGAGGTGTCAGGGAATATGCAAAGCAGCGTCTCAGCTTTTGTTTTCCTTTGGAGAGGGAAGAATAGTCACATTTAATTCAGTTTGTATTTATTTAACCCTTGTGGAAAATGACAAGTTGAATAACTGCCATATAATCACATTCAGCATATTGTCATACAATAATGTATAGAACACAAAGTCACCTTGAATAAAGCATCCACCAGAAGAATACATTTGGGTAATAATATGGAAATTTACACTGAGGTCTGAATCAGAATAACATTAGAATATCTCCATATTCTATCAAGTAGAAACCTCTCATTGGTCTGGACCCCAAACTGGAGCTCAACCGCCACGAACTCCCAGTTCACCAGGTGGCATGTACACATTTATGGTCACGTGTCGCATCTGGACGAACAACCTAATCCTCTCAAACCCAGAAATTATAATTGTAAGTTTATTTAAACACCACTTTTTTTAAAAAAAAAACAAAGCTACTAAACAACAAAGTAAATGTAAAACATGACATGAAATGGTGAACATATTAAAACTTGCATACAAATTTACTCCATATGTATTTTCAGGTGGCCGTCAGTCAAGAGTCTATGTTGTCATATGTTCAGTATTGTCAGTAAATCTCATAAAAAGACCAAAACCAACTATTGATCCTACTAGCGAGTGTTGCCTGTGTAGCCAAAGCCTGATACAGTTTGACATGTTCCTTCATTACGATGAGCACCATCATTTATTTTGACCACACCGAGTGTTGTAAATACTCACTAGTAGACTAAATGTGTGTTAATCCACAGTTGAAAATTTTCTTAAAACTACAATGTCCAGCTTTTTAAGGAGCTTATTTAGCCTTTTTTTAAAAAAAAAAAAAAAAAATGAAAGAATGAACCCGTCCTCAATAGAAAAACATCCATGTAGGTCAACGTTGCAGGCAGATTATCCACATTTACATTATTTTTAAGGCCTTTAGTGGTCGTATGAAGAGTAAGAAAGTTTGCATATAGAGGAAGGTGGGGTGAACGGATGGGTTTCGTTACAGCTTGCCACTGGTATTTGCCTATAGGTCCATATGTCCTTTTGGGAGTCAGTCATTTAAGTATGATTTGTTGGAGAGAATATATTAGTTACTTCCTTTTACTCAGCTTGGGGCTGAGCACCACAGAAAGGTTTGGTAGGGTCGGGCTCTCTTCATGATTTGTTGACATAAGAAATTCCCACCTTGTCCTTTAATTTGGCTGATGTGGCTAAATAAAGGTTTAAGAGCACGCCTTAGTATTAAACCTTTTCTCTCTGTCTCCATTGTCTCTGGTTACAGTCCCTCTGCTGTCTTTTTCTCTGCATTGGCACTAAGAAATCCAGTCGACCTTCATCTTGCCTTACTCAATCCACATTCAGATAAAGGGATCATACCGGGCAGATCAAACTAATGCCTTCACCCCTCAGTGTCTCTGAACAGCCACTGAATAAAGTCGCAAATGGCTGTGACATAACTTGATCCACGCAGTGACGGCACACACCACCGCTTGCACCCTGTAATATATCAGTGCCAGGAAACAGTGGACGTGGAGACACACTGATTGAATCAGGGGCCACGGAGCCTCTGGGGAGAGTTCATCTAAACCAAACCAGCAGCAAACACACACACCAATCCCTCTAACTGTATCTGCTGTAACAATGTTTCAGGACTTAGCGGTCATTCGTTCAACTTCTTCCTGACTAAGCACAGAAAACAAAATGTTCTGAAGTCATCAAATGCTGCATGGAGGCAAAAACACAGCAAACATAGTGAATTCATAGCAAGTGATATTTGTGTAAATCATGGTGAAACTACAAAACTGCCCATTAAGTTAAGGTAAAATTTGTGTGCAAATTAAATGTGCATAACTTTAAATGAAGCACATAAAAGTTGTTTTGATAATCATGGCTTGAAGCAGTGCAAACATTATTGCTCACCTTATTGTTTCAAAATATGTATTAGATTTACAGCTGAGAAGCCTGCAATTTATTTTCTGTGAGCATAAACAATTAAGTATTTATGGCCATCACTCTGCGCTTCCTTCTTTATGTCTTCATGAGATGCCAACTGGTATATGACTCACTGTGCTGAGAAATGTAATTGTTCTTCCAGGATAAATGACCAATAACTTTGACAAATGACAGTAAAATTGCATTTAAGAGAGATAACAGAAATCAGATTTTCAGATTTGACAGGTTATGTTACGGGGTTTGGCATTTCTAATATGAAGATTATATTAATATCCAATAAAAGTGTGTTGTTGTGAGGTTGACAAAGCTACTTTGCTTCAGATATAGCTGCCTTTAGAGTAATAAAACTATTTTAAGTCTAGGCTTTGTCATTAAAATACAATAATAATAGTTCTCGTTCCAGGATGGAGAATGTATGGAGGATGTATGATCATTTTATGTGAAAACACAATGAATATCAATGAATGATTCATCTATTTTCATGTTTGGTTCACTTAATACGGCTGCAGAGATCTGATCGCAGATTGGGTTTTCATGCAGGTAAATCAAACCAATTATCATGCTGGACTCATGTTTAGAAAGTGAGACAAAGGACCGGAAACGTAATTGTCCTTCCAGTTGAGGTCACGCAAGTTGTTAAGAGACATATTTGTGGAAATGTTTTTCCTGAAACTCGTGGGCTGAGACGGATCGAACATTTGGGACGAGCTGAGAAATGATGTGGTTCAACAAGGCTTTTACTGAATTGATCACTTCTTGCATCTTTGATGAGTGATTGATGAACAGACAGGGATGAGTGAGTTAGGGACGTATTTGCATGGACAGCTATCCTGACAGCTACTTAAAGAAACGAAACACGCCGCTGGATGGTGCATACCACCCCGATATTGTTTGTAGCCAATCAAGCACATGCAGCAATTACAGCTGTGCTCGATTCATTTGACTTGCGGTATACAAAAAAGATGGTGTACCCAGCAGTCTGGCACCTGCATGGAGGCCAAAATTATTAAGTCTTGCAACTCTAAAGACACTGATTTGTGGAGCTGTTCCCTGAGAGACAACATATTGCCGTGTTAAATAATATCTTCATTTTCTTTGGTTTGATTTTGAGTGACACTGCAAACCACTTCGATTAGTTGTGGGGTTTCTGTTTTATTGTCCGACTGGTCACTACATGCCATGTGCACTATAATGTATCTCTCTGAAAATATGATTAGTAATTAAACTGTTCCCTAATATGCTAATTTGTTAAATTAAACTGTCTTGGGCTCAGCAGGAATAATAAAGCAAACTGATTTAGAAGAAGTCCTCTCATTTGCGATATTACAGCTGATAGTGACTGTACATCAGTCATGTTTCTGTACCTGCGTCTTCTGGCTGTGAACAAGGACAAGTGACTAATTTTCCTCACAAGTGTTTGAGCTCACCCCTCACAAAAAGAAAGCGGGCTCCATCCCATCTCCTGCACCGCTGTGACCCCGATCCTCTCTGGAGTTGCACTGCGTTGCCATAGTTACCTCTTCGTGAGGTCACCTGCTCTGGTGAGCTCGTCCCTCAGAGAACAGGCATAACTAATGTCCTGCAGGTTCAGCCTTGATGTAAATAGTCTCACTTTGACAGCCTACTGTACAAATACTCAATTACGTTTGCTTAAAGGAAATGATTTGTTGCAACAGTGAGCACTCAACTTGTGTGACATCAGCGTTGCCAGGGCAACAGCGGCTGATTGCACAGGCTGGAATTAGGTATTGATCAGAGGAGGGGGTCTGGCGCCAGTGAGGGACTGGAAGCCATCCGCCACTACGATTTACAGAGGTGGGGGTGGGGGTTGAACCTGCACACTTCGCCCCAGCTCAGAGAGCTGAAAACCCCTCAGGAACCAATTTACACACCGCTACAGTGCAATATCTGCAGCAGTCAATAATGGAAATCTGATGCCCCCTCTGCCATCAATGTGACCGCTCCTCTCCCTCTCGTTAGAGCACCTTGAAAGTTCTAGGCCAATCCATAGACACAATGGATTTCCAATGGTGTAGGGATATTTTGACTTTGGTATTCTCCATGTAATTACACCTCTAAGTAAGGTTGCAGCCTTAAACAGGATCTGTCCTTTGTAGTCCTTTTAAAATGAATCAGTGTTTAATTTAATCATCGTTGCATCACATTCATCCTCCCCTTACATTATTTCAAGCTGTTTACCCTTTACGCCCATTTACTAGTCAGTAAGCAGCGATTTTCGCTCAGCTCCTGATAGTGCACATGGGATTTAAAATGCCACTCAAATGCATCTTCACCTCAGGAATTTAGAGCCTTCAGTGTATGTGTGTTTTTTGACATATGAGCAACAGAATTAGTCAAATTCAAATTAAAATATTTTATCTAACACTGGCACCCAGTGTTAGATAAAAATAGGTGTGGAGGTGTGGAGTTAAAATATTCCTTTAACATCCTGTAAGAAAAATGCTGATATCATATTAGATTGACAGGTGGTAGCTCAGCGGTTAGCGACCTCAGGCCCTTCCAGTGTATGTGTGGAGTTGCCATGTTCTTCTCATGTTCATGTGGGTTTCTCTGCGGTTTCCTCTCACAGAAAACGACATGCATGTTAGGTATCAGGAGGCAAGGAACTGACCTCAAAACATACAACCCTGCATGGAGGTAGCTTTGCTGCTGCTGAACAGATGATGTGAGGAACTAGAGTGTCTGTATAGCACATCAAACGTCCTTCCAATAGGAGACATATTTGCACCAACAAAAATCAGCCACACACAAGATACATCTCACACACACAGTATTGAATACCTGATTGTGGTTGGACAAAATGTTTCTTTCGGCTGAACTGAGACCAGCTGTTGAAACCTGTTTCTGCTGCAGATTCAAACAGAGTCTGAATTTTTTTTGCTGGATAGACATGAAGTCACTGAGAGGCAACGCTCTGCTGCTTTAGTGGAGCCAATCACATTCTTGACAAGAAAAACTCCCTCTCCTGGCAGTGCTCTGTAGTGCAATCCACAGTGTGAAGTTACGCCTTGTCACATCTGAGGATGTTTAACCCTGCAGGGCTCATCCTGGCCAAATTTCTTCCATCTTCACAGGGACGCATCTGTGCTGCAAAAGATAGAGATGTCTCTTTTACACTGCGCAGACCTGGGAGATGTCATCCACTTGTCTCATCGCAGGAATCGATTATAGAATACATTTGCCATAACGTGATATATGCATATTAAAGTAAAGCCTCAAAGGCAACAGAGACTGCCTCTTTAATAGAATCCAGCTATCATCAAGAGTAAATTCCAAGACAACGATGTAATGGAAAAACTGCCTGTCTGATTATCCCAAAGCTCTCGTGTGGAATCTGAATGGCTGCTCACCGCTGTTGTCAGGCTGTGAACCAGGCTGCGGTCACAGGGGTGTTATGGGTAGTCAGCCACAGCATGCCCTCCCTCTCTGTGGGGGGAGAGGCATGTTGATGTCACCAAATCCACACATCGCTGCAAAGTTATGGCACCATCATCAGCAAAGCAATGACAGCTTCATAAAGTTTGATTTAATCAGACAGGAGAAATTGAACCATTATATGACATAATCTACAACTCCATGATGATATATCTCGAACGTGATGCACGGCGGCGCTGATTAGAATTCATCCCTTTGCGCGCAATCCTTGAGAATCCAATCTAAAAAGCAGCTTGAAAGGAAAAATCTTTATAATATAACCACCTGCTTGTGTATGTGCGTGTTCATGTGAGTCTGTCTGCCTGCCTGCCGAAGTATCTATTAATTTCCTTCTGTTCTGTGTGCTGTTATTGCACATTGGCTGGTGCTGCAAGTTTAATATGTTGTACATTTTTGTTTCATTCCTTCGGTTCAATGTCATCTCTTTGTTGTCTCAAAATGCAATCAATGAAGGTCTTCCTACCCCATCCACTGAAAGTCAAACCCAACCTATCTGGGGCCACTCTGAGCTCTTCTGTCAAATCTAAGAATCAAGCCCATATTTCTTGGAGTCATGTTGTGCTAGTCCTCACTCCAGTTTGTGTGTGCCCTCGCACCTAATATACAAACGATCTATTGAAATATGCATGAGGCCCATGATGCCTGCACTAAAAATACACTCAAATAGGGAATACATTGACAGCTCTGTTATTGAGCTCTCCTTGAGCTTTCTCTGTCACAACAGCCACGGATCGCTCTCAGGACTCATGTATTATCAAAAGCACGCAACACAGCTCGCTTTCTTACTGACACACACACACACACACACACACACACACACACACACACACACACACACACACACACACAATGTATCTCCTCCTCTCACCCTCACTACTACTCTTTTTTCTCTATCACTCTCTTTCTCTTTGTGCCAGGCAGCCACATACAAATGCACACTCAAAAAATATCTTTTTTTTTTTTTTTCAAATTCCCATCAAAGACTCTTTTTGCCTCAAAATAGTGGAAATGTTTATAGAAACTAGAACATGGCCTAGTTATAATATTATGTGTTTACTAAGAGATGAGTTACACATAACTAAGAATAGACTAAAGCAGCTGCTATTAAGTAATATTATTATTATTGTATTTTAGCAATGTAAACTCATGTGAAATTATATTTCACATAAATAATATGATTTTCCTCAAATTAGGCTACAAAATGTTATGCCACCACCTTTATTCTAAATTACCAAACAGGCTAGAATTGGTTACGTTAGCTTAGTCGGATATTTCTCTCTCAGTCTAAACTGCATGAATACCACAATCCCACATATATTTCATGTATTTTTCCATGTAGCATACTGTATCTAATCAAAACATATTCACACAATCACAACAGAGGCTCTGGTTTAATATTGTCTACCTCTTGGCCCCTTAAAAATTTGTATTTTTGTGAGTTATCTTACAGCTTGCGATGCTACAGAATCTCTCTGTTTACACTGCCATTTGCTATCGAATGGATGTTTTCTTAAGCAACTGATTTACCCACGAATTGCCTCTACTAGCTAAGACATTTCTTAAATTTTAATGGTGCAACCAGATTTAGCAAAGCGCCAGTTTCAAACTAACTCATGAAAGGACTATACACACAAACTTTGATTTAGCTCGTGCAGCCCAATCCTGAGGCATTACACCGACTCTTTGAAACATACCCCAAGGTACCATGTGCATAAATGTAAAGAGCAGTTAAACCAACCACCTGCAAAGTAATTTCAACAATTATTCCTATAATACAGTCAAGGCCTCGTTTTACTACCATAGATGATCTAGAGGGCAGCGTTTTATGCCACATTAGCCGCTGCTCTACCATAAAGAACGATGAGAGGATAAAAATTGGCCACCAACATACATGTGTAGACCTTTTTTTATTTGCCACAATATGACATGAAAGCAGGGCTCATGTCCTGCAAACCCCTTTCTGTTACTGGTCCTGTTAAAATATTTTTTCATTATAATCGCAGTAAACCGCGCTGTTGTCCTGTCCACTTTGACAAAAGTGCTGGTGCTTTACAGTTTGGACTTAGGGGCCAAATTGGTAGGCATCAGTACCAGCTACACCTCTGTAATTGGGCAGATTTTAGAGAGGTGCTATGAAATACACCCCTGCAACTTTAATAAGTTCCAGAGTCCTGGGCTCCAGGTTGCTGCTCCCAAGGTGCTGGTCTGAGTTAGCTAACATTTATCACATAAACATCTAACACCACTCCTGCTAAAGCAGACAAATGCCTTCCTGCTCTGCAATCCCTTCCGTAGCCATCAGAATCAGGGCAACAAATCCAGCTTTAATAGTTATCTATGGAGTCTCTCGCATGCAATGAACACCCACATTTATTTCTCTGCTTTCTCCCGATGAGGGTAAGTGGATCAATTAGTGAAGACTACAAGTTCAGCATCTTTACACATAGTATCAATTGTTAAGTTGAGCAACAGCAGGTCCCCAGATTATCTCAGATCTGTACCTCCCCTCGCTCCCATCCCTCCTCCTCTCCCTCCACCAGATCCAAAGCTAGCCTCATTACAAATGATCCTCTGATACACACAACCTTGGCACATACCTTCGCGCTAATGGCCCTCAGATTGATTTTTAATTAGTAACAGTTTTGGATGGGGGCCAACTCAGACGGACTTTTATGAAAAACTAATCACCTTTTAGCTTTAAGTGTTAAAAGGTGTAAGCGGACGGTTTGAAGCTTTAACAGTGTTTGGATATACACAATAAATGAAAACTATTAAAACCTAATTATTCACAGGCTTGCATCTGTATGACTTATACTGGTAGCATGACATCTTCAAGGAAAAACTACATTTATCACTGCACAGAGCACAACGATGACCTTAGAGATCTTAAAGTTCTGTGCTGAGAGGACGGTGGTGGAGTAGCCGAAAAGTGGGTCAGGTCAGGTATCGTCTCAGGGTTGCTGAAAATTTTGGGCCAATGAAATGTCAGTCCATATTAAACAAGCAGGTCAGATGAGACCAAAACTGTGTACCCAGTGAGTTCATGTGGCATGAGTTCATTACCAAAGTGTACCCAGCTTTGATAAACTGGGCCAGGATTTATGATGACAAAAGAGACATGAACAACATCTGCATCTTTTAGGCCCAGATGTGTCCACTGTGCTGCTGCAGAGGAAAAGCATGATATCCTTCACGATCCTGTAGGATTGGATTATTTTTAAACATCAGTTGTCAGTGTCATTCTTTAATATTCGGCTTGTTAAATATCATTATTTATCTGTAACACTTTTTTTTATCATATCTGTTAGATTATCTATACATAGTCTGGATACATAGTGTTATGGCTCAGCGTCCTCTCTGATCCATTTTCTTTATGGATGATAGCACTTTTTAGTTTTTTTATCTTTTTGTACTCTTACTATTGTTATTTCTGTCTACCCTTAGACACACATCTGTTCATGTCTGTCCGTCCTGCAGGAAGCATCCCTCCTCTGCTGCTCTTCCTGAGGTTTCTCTCTTTTTCCCCATGAAGGAGTTTTTCATTGAGTTTTTGGAAACTGAGGCTGTGAGGACAGAGGGTGTTGCCTGTGTTGCATTTTGTACAAACTGTAATGCCCTCTGAGGCAAATTCGTCATTTGTGGCAAGATAAATAAAAATGTCTTGACAGAGTAAAGCAGAGTAAAGTTAAAACATTTCATAGTGTAAGTGAAAGAGTATGTGTACCATCTTTTTGTTGAGAATTTTGAGGCACAATTGATTTGTTGTTGCAAGAAATGGCAAAGAAAATGTGTAGGAGATGGCTGGCAAAAGCAGATCATTTTAATTAATACCTACAACCAAAATACGTGAAGGATGTATTTTTACTCAAAACTGCCAGTGAATAAGAGGAAGGACAGAGTCTGCTGTGTAAAATCCACAGTTTACTCTGCATATTTCATGGCATGCACTCTCATATGTTTGCATTTGTGTGCTTTATTTGCCTTTATGTGTGTTTACCTTGCTCAGGGGGGTATTCATGCTTTCCTGGGTGTTCAGGGCTATCACACATTCGCCGCAGCTCACACACACACACACACACACACACACACACACACACACACACACACACACACACTAACACACTAACACATCTGACCTAACAATCCACTCAACAGTAATTTATCGGTGTGATCCATCATTATCATGTTTTATTATGGCCACCGTTGGAGATATAATTCACAAATAGGCACATGCTGTAGAGATGACAGTGAGGGAGAGGGATGTCCTTTACCTTCGTCCTCTGCCAGGAGCCTTCAGGAGTCTCTGCGGCCCCGTATGCGAGAGACCAGACCCTGAATGGGCAGGGAAGCTGGGGATCTGGGGAGCAGGCGCCTGCCCTGTTAGCCCGGTGCATTGTGGGCCAGCAGGACTCCCATTAAGTGCCAGAGAGAGACAGAGAGAGAGAGAGAACACAGCAACAGCAGAGCAGTGTCGGTGCCATGTCACATGACCACGTTTGTATTCGGTAGCCATAACTCACTGCCTGTGCGTAGGGATTGATCCCAGGCTGGACACTCCCTGGAGGAGCGCTGGCACTCAGCGGAGTTTGATCCCTCAGATTAATGCAATAGGGATTCCCGGTCCAGGCCTTTGTTTCTAGCCAAACACTTAACATCCCCCGAATTTGTATCCAGCAAAGGTTGCATCCCATGTTTATTTGGGTAATGAATTGCTGTAATTAATGCACCTATTGATTCCTCCTCAGTGTCTCCTACAAAGGCCAGTCCGATTTCTAATTTAAAGGGAGTGGGAGTGTTAGCAAGAGGATGAGGAAAGGGGAGGAGAGCCCTGTATAGGCAAAACAATTGCACTATGTGCTCGCAGAATGAGAGTGTAATTGTTCAATGAATCACATTTGAATACATTCAATTAAATCCTTCAAGTTGAGGGCGTTCGCTCAGTGCGTGTGGTGTTATTTCACTTGGGTTTCTCTCTCGTGTTGTAATAAAAATGTAAATCCTTGGAGGGCATCTGAGAGCCGATGAGGACGTTTGCCAAGTAGCATCTCAGAGCTCTGGTGTCACACTAATAACCACAATGCAATTTTCTCACACAAATATGCAGGAGTACATTAGCATATAATCCCCTGGAATTATGACTATACTAATCTCCATCACCTTGCACTCACAGAGGAATTCTGGATGTGCATTTGCAAACACTGTAAGCACATGTAGAGGAATTTTGTGATCACTTCAAGGACAGGAGGTTTCCAGTTTGCAAATGCAATCCAGTTATCGCACCATGATGAAAATATAACATTCCTTTCAGTCCGGATCGTGTGTGTGTGTGTGTGCTGTGGTTTTTGTCTTTTATCTGAGACCTTTTCAGGGCTCCTTTAAATGCTGTTTATGTCCTTCCCCTTGCCGTGAGGCTGTGTGGCTGTGCCCTGTGTAAACACCTGGTCACTGCTGCTGTGGAACGCCTGACCACAGAACAATGAACAGCCAGCTGCTCCATCTATTATTGTTTATTGAGGTTCACCTCAAGAAATGCATGTGCCCCCTGTGAGTAATTACAAGAAAATGAGCCTTTGACCTTTGGTGTATTTTGGGGGGAAAAAAACTTTAAGAGTAATATTGTCAATATGTGCTTATTGATCACAACTGTAATTACTACTAAATAGCTCCACAGTCCAGAGGTGGGTGGTTTTAGTGCTTGAAAGATGTCTGCTGCTGCGTAATAAATTACAACACAGAAAGCAAATAACCACTAATCCACTAATCATGAAGTACTCCATTAGATTTGTTCTTCCTTACCATTAAGTGTGATATTTAAATTGTTTGATATTCAAGGAGAGCACTGATTGTGTGAGTAACAACAATGTAACAGGGCTAGTTATTCAACTCATTAATAATACACTTTAACTAAATCATAGCCAGCAGTTGAGTCTATTGCTCGGTTTTCACCATTCTAACAACAATGATGATGAATAATGGTTCGTTCTAACCTCCTAGATTTTCTAAGAACCTATGGCATGCCTTATTAAAGACAAAATAGGTAGAAGACTAATTAAGCAGACCAAATAGGAATGACGGCATGCCCAACTGCCAGAGCCAAGTAAGGGCTTGAAAAATGGCTCCTCTGCTATTTCAATTAATCAGTTGTATTTTGCTTAATTTTGTTTGACGTTGGCAGAGGAAACGTCCTCTGGGAGTATCTGTCCTTTGACCACTAATGCTTTAGTAATTCTTCCATCAGTAGGACCCATGATTGAAACAATCAAGTGTGTGTATGTGTGTCTGTGAGTGTGTGTGCTCATTCATTTGGGCCAGTGTTTTTGTGCATGTCCTCATATGTATGACTGCATTTTAGCCTACATACAGTGAATATATGCACCTGTGCATATTAGCACAGCAGATCAGTGTGCGTCAGTCTTTCGTTCATTCATCTATGGTGCATTCTTCATCTTTTTCCCCCTCTGAAGACGAGTATGGAGGTTGATTGCAAAGCCCACACAACTGAGAGTGGAACCTGATTAACCTTACAGTGACTCCAGAAACATGTGACCACTGCTGCTTCCCCTCCTCTGCAACCCATATCCCAGGAAGGAGATGTTGAACTTAACCTCTGCCACCGTGATGAATTAACAATAGAGCAATTCAATGCCCCAGTAATTACCAAACACTTTGGACACGGCAACATTTTTCAGCTCTACCACACAGGTTTGTCGGTACTGGTGGCTTTCACCTGGAATCCTGGGGCTCTTTGCTCTTCCTAACTTTGTTTTCTCTGACGCAGATTCGATCTGCCACCCCATTACAGATTCATTTTCCTAATTTTTCATGTCTGCGCCGCGCCCCATCTGCACAGGGCTGATAATTGTGGGGACCAGCCCTGGTGATTAACATCAGCAGAATTAATTACGCCCGCCATTAAGGCTCCAGGTTGCACACAATGATCAAGAGAAATTAACTTTCTCTCAGGCCCCTAAATCATCTCACCTTCAAGTGGAGTGATGGCAAAGAGACAGGCCTGGAGTCCTGGACCCCGCTCGGCACCTTCTTAACCAAACATGAGGTGCACATCCCACACCCGCACTGCTTCCCACCAAGGAGATTATAGCTGCGGCTGATGGGTATCAATTACGCTACCTTATGTGGTGGGATGAGCGAGAGGTGTCCAGGGTCTGGTGACTAATGGACCTGGGTTGGAGCCACCCTGCAGCTGGAGACCAGGGAGCTGACTGTTTCTCTAGCCAGGGAGCACCAGCCAGATGCTGAGGGGCTCAGTTCATCGGCCTGACACACACAGGTATATATATCTGCACACCACATTTGACTGTACACTCTGGGATAGGGTGGCTGTGTGATTGCAGGTTAGCCAGAAACTGATGAGGAGACAGACTTTATCACCTCACAGTCATGTATTCAGTTTGTTTTCCTGTCAGGTAAAACTTTAGCTTAAAAAGAAGCCTGATTGCAAGGATTTCCTTTAATACCTTTTACGACGTTGTGGCTGCCTTGTAGCCTGTGCAGTAGGTGAGCATCCGTAGATGAGTGTGGCTCCTTAGAGAGAGAGGAGTGATGTGTTTGTAAGCTATGCTAATGGTGCAGGCCTCATGCCCCCGCAGCAGGGAGAACAGTGGTAATGTCAGGAGGAGATAAGCAAATTGCGTCTGTATCATATTGACTTGTCAAGGTTAAGCAGTGTGAGCAGGGGGAGGAGTAAGAGGCGAAAACTCTCCATCCTCCTCACTCCCTCTTTCCTTGACTACCGAAAGAGATGCATGAGAAGCAGGAGGAGAGGGCGAAGGTGGAGAGGTGGCCTTGCTTTGAAGCTCCAAACGCGGAGCCCTGTTGAGATAGCAATCACACAAAGCAGACAACAGACACACGTTTGTATGGGGACGGTTTGGCTCTCTGCTCTCGTTTAGACTGATTTGATTTAGCTCCACAGGATCTAATTAAGCTCAGACCCAAACCTCTTCGGAGTTTCAGCATCCATATTGTGAATGTCAGGCTTTGAGAAATGGCCATGAGCGATCAAACCTGTGTTTTTATGAACATCACAGTGATAGAATAATGGCTGTCAATGGATATATGGTAATAAAATCTGACAATCACTATGCATAAGGGGACATATAAATTTTAATGACAGCAAATGCAAGGTGTAGTAAACATAATAACCAAAACAGTAACAATAATGGCTCTGCCAAGTTAACTTGCACAAGAAAAAGTGAAAAATGCAGAGAAAAAAACAAAACACGAGCACTGCCTGAGGTTCATCCCATGATGATTGTCACAGTGCTTCCCTTTCTCTCTAATTAGCTGTAGCAGTTTTGCTTGAATTCAGCGTATAATCCCCTGGATGAAGTGCAGTCAGCATCTTTCCTTTTCCTAAAAGCACGAGAGGTGCAGTATCATCAACTCCATCTTCGCTCCAACACTGCCTCTGGATGATTTAATAAGGTTAAAAGACTAGTCAGCAATTACCCCCTGCTCAGTGGAGGAAAACTCTGAAACACAATTGCATTACAGCTGTAGACAAATGCCAGACACCACATCCACAAAGAAAATGGCTACCTCCGCCTTTTACAGCCCACAGCGTTTTCAGTTATTTTACTTTTGATTTTCAGGGTGTGTGGTGGCACGTAACAAGGTACATTTGCTTAAATACTGTGCTAAAGTATAAATTTGGGGTACTTGTACTTTACTTCAGCATTTCCGTTTCATGCCTCTTCATACTTCTGTTTCTGCTACATCTCAGAGCCAAGTATTGTGCTTTTTACTCCACTACATTTGTCTGATACCCTTATTTACCAATGCTTTTCAGATTACAACTCATTAAATTTCATATCTCTCCTGTCCTGTGAATCCATGTATCTCCAAATTTGGTGGCTCTGGTAAGCCTGATAAAATGTTCCTTTATGGGTTTATGGATTAGCTGGAAAATGCATCGTCACAAAGCTGGAAACGGGCTGTTTCTGAGCTCATGAGTTGACTTTTTAAAGATACGTGGTCCTCACAGGACAGCAGTACTACAAACACATGATGATCTTATAGAATATGATTACATTGCTGTAGATTAAACTACTCAACAGAATATAAAAGAGTTAAAATCAGCTCAACATTAAACATTGACAATGGTAAAATGCAACATACGTATTAACACATTAGCAATAGTAAAACACTGAAAAACTAAAGCTTTACTTCTGATACTTTAAATACATTTTGATGATAATACTTTTCACAGTGTGCTATTAGTACTTTTACTTCTGTAAAAGATCTGAATGCTTCTTCCATCACATCCCAGAGCCTTGTAATGGTCAGGGTGAGATAGTCCAGAGAGTGTCATAGAGTGACATTTACTGCCTCTGCTGTGGGGAAACAGGTAAGCAGAGCACACCATCTACAAAGTAGTCCCCTTTGACACCAGCACTCTACAAATCAGGGCAGAAGGGCAGGCCAGAACAGGGGCACTGACACAGAGGTCCTTTAGAGTTCCAGCTCAGCCCAGGAATGTGGCAGAGCAAAGGCAGCTGGGGCAGAACAACCAGACGTCTGGGATTTGTCTGGCACCATGTTTGATTTTACTAACCTCAACATAAGACAACTCAGGGGGATAGAAGTGTCTGGTCAGTGCCTGTCCCACTAAACTAACTCCATACTTGCCTTCCAAAGTTTCTAACTGGGTTATCCTCTCCGCCGCAAGATGCTTGAAAACTGCTCGTGGGGGGTATCAGCTCTATTGAAATTAGTCCTCCTAGTTGCACTTATTAGATAATACTTCCTGTATTAGTGGGGCAGCAGTGATAGCAGGCAGATTTACAGCTCTCCACGGTGGGCAGCTTGCCTTAACATGGGCCGTGTTAACTGTGCTCATTAAACAGAGGATGTCATCACTCCACGCCACCGCTGCATGTTACATGTCACACATATCCTCCATAGGCCAGCCTCTGTCCGCCTCTGTCCACAACATCCTCTAAATCTGTCATTGCCACCTGGACCAGGGTCCCACATTTGACCACACGGCCCAGCTTCTTACGTGCATGTGGTGGGCACATGTGGAGGCAGATACACAGGTGTGTGCGTGTGTGTGTGGTACATAGGGCTCATTGTATGTGTGGACGGATGTGTGGGACAGCGGCCGGTCCATCCACATGGGGAGAGGTGTAGGCGTGATGCTCATTACAGACCCAACTCTGTACACAGGCCAGATAAGCAGAACAGGACAAGATAAGGAAGCGGGGCCGGCTACAGCAAAGTGCAGCCAGATATTCTGATGCCACCACCCGATGAAACGGCATCCAGTCTCTCTCTTAACATTTACTCTATTGTTCACCCATGAAAGCACTACTTTGATAAACTATTTGCTGCTGCATTTTAATCAATGCAGGGGAAAAGCAGCTTGAATGTTTGCTGAATCTGCATACTTTGCTTGATGCACCTTTTACTGTAAGAAAAGCAAATGAAAAAAAGATGCAGGTATTTTTGAGAGGCCGTCCACTGAGCCGGTGACTTTCCAAATCAACACTTACATGAAGGATCTATTACCATACAGTGTTTTATCAGTGATATCCCATTACAAAGCAAAATATTTCTTTTGGATAAAACCTCAAATACAATATTTTGTACATCAAACTAATATTAAGGAGGAGCACTACAGTTTCTTTCATCTTTGTGCTATAAATATTTGTTTAAAGAGAGAGAAAGGCAAATGGCAATGGGCTTCAGATTGTCTTCAACCTCATGCTTAAGGCTCCCTCCAAAGTTGTGTCTAAGCATTGCATGTCATTCATTTTTCAGAGCCTCCATGCACTTTTTACGTGAATCACAAATACCATCAAACACAACATTTTCTGCAATGAAAGCAGTGAAATTTGTAAGAAATTAAGCCATCATTATTTTGATTTACACATGATGAAAAAGGAAAATTTGATTTAAATCTGGATGATTGTCAACATCAATTCAGCAAATACATGCTGAACAATGCAATGTTCTATAAAGGATTGTTTTGTGTGTGTGTTTTTATCAAATTGTTCATTTTAATATTTGGCATCCTACATTCATTTTTCTTATCAGCAGCTGTTTTAGAAGTTTCCTAAAACACTTACAGAGCACCTTTTTTCCTCTATCTGTATACCTTGATGAAAATGTTCCATCCAAGACGTGTTTAGTGTGGGCACTGTGCAATGAAAATGGATCTCTATAAAGTCTAAAAATGTGTTGAAATGCACTGATAGTAATAATTTCTCTAACTGGATAAAAGGCCGTTGAGGATTTGCCTGGGTCGACTTGCAAAATGACCCATGCCAGCACTGGCTATTATACTACATTAGTCATCGACTCCTGGGACCACGCAGGCCTTATGGTTATTCTTCTTTAAATGGAGTATCATCTAATTCAGAACATTACAGAAATGTGTTTATCTGACTTTGTGTGCACACAGCAGTGTTCCTGTATATGTGTGTATAACTATTTCAAGGTTCTGCGTGCATGTGTGCATTCATGTAGGTGTGTTTATAAGTTGGATGTGTATGTGTGTGCGTATTCGAGTCTGTATACCAATATTGGATCACCAGGTGCGAAGGTCATAATTCAGCTGCTTTATAGTGATGCAGATAGTGTTTACTGTATCCAAGTGGTGCCATTAGACATCATGTCTGCAGAATTTAGCCTCTCATCCAATAGATTGCTCCTCTCATCATCAGCAAAGCAATCATTCTCACTGGTAGTAAAGCACAGGGGAGGGAAGAGGAGCCGGCCCTTTCAAGATGGATGTGTGTTATTGTTTGTGGGATGACAGTGTGTTTCAATCAGGTCCTCTGTGCTCTAATCCCAGGTAGAGCTCTTGAAGCGCTGAGTCAGTTACTGCCTCATCGATCCATCACAGTGGGTTAGTAGTGGGCAGGTGTACTCCCCAGCTCCCAGGAGACAGAGGAAACACCTGCCCTGCACTGCTCGGGACTTCATCATCCCGCCATTCCTTTGTCTCGTTCTGCCGGGAGCTCAACGTCGGGCCACAGAAAACTGTGAAAGCAGCACTTTTGTGGTCGTTTGTTGTCCGTACACAAAAATTAGGGGAAGAGAGAGATGGTTTTCCCTTGCCTCCCACACCTGCCTCCCTCCCTTATTTCTCACCCAGGAAGAAGGGACATGCACTGAATGGACCGCACACAACTGCCTCAGAGTTGCACAGATCACAACAGGCTCATACCATTTAAAGGGCAAAAAATGCTCCCCAAATCTTCATTTTATTAGACAATCCATGTGTTATGACTTTGGAAATGCATTGAGAGAAAGCATAGTGGTTATTATTACATCTGAGAGCAATGCAGCAGCGAGGGGTGAGAGTCTATGTTTCTCCTGCTGCAGGCAGTCAATTAGTGCCAGAGGGAAACACAGCACTCCTCTGTTACTCTCCGCTGAGGAGCTGTAAATAAAGGTTTTTATTACACCACGCTATCTGCGTCTCTTCTCTGGACATCAATAGGCCAATGCATTGGACTGTTTCCTAGCATAATCACTCCTCCTCTTTCTATTTCTCACTAAAAGCAAGAAGGGAGGTCACAGTCACTGGCTTAAAACGCCAAAATGGTCACATTCTTGGACTGATTGGTATTTTTGTACTGAAGTTAGCACCAACTTTGACACAAATGCCTTGGATCCTGTCTATGCATTATTCATGTGGAAAAAGGATTGACAAACCAAACAGCCCAACACACTTTATTGCTCCCACAGAGCATTTGGAGAAAACCTGCAATTATTTGTCCACATACAGGAGAAGGAGAAAACCCAGCCCATCCTGACCTGTAGCTCCTTTGAAAAGGATTTGTCCTGACCTGTCTGATGGTATCAATGCGCAGCGTGATGGCCACCATGTACCAGAGTGAAAGAATCAGTCAATACTATAAACAAAACTAAGTACATAGATGTTCATTGATAGTGTATCTGAATCCCTTTGGAGCTCAAGCAAAACCCATAAAAGGGAACAAGGACAAAGTTCTCTCTGCACAAAAAGTTATTTTTGCTGTTTTATACAAATTATAAAGACACACTGAAGGAAATGTGATGATCTTAAGATCTTAATGCAATTTTAGATAAAACAGTCCTGACAGCAGAAATACAGATGGTCAACACACACTCTCTCACACACACACACACACACACACACACACACACACACACACACACACACACACACACACACACACACAACAATGTGTTTCTATGCTAAAACATCCAGGACTTTAAACAACAATGCCAAGTTTCACTGCATTTAGATTATAGAACATTAGTATCACAAAATTTTGCAACCAGTATTCAAAATATGTTTGTGTTCACTGGGCTCTTCAATCTGGAAACAGCAGAGTGCTGAGGAACTTAGCACTGACTGAGATTTGTTTTTATTAGTTATTTACAGCCACATTTAAACCCAGCATCTAAAACCCTCTTTTAGTCCTGCTGTACACTGTCGTCAGCTTCTGGAAGGATAGGGATGCCTCTCCTATCTGTAAAAAGAAAAAAAACATAAAACAAATGTAAAACATGTAATTCTACATGGGGTAAGGTAGAAAAATGCACAACCTAGTTCTTGCTTTGTTATGTTTTTAGTTTAAAAAGCAAATGAATGGCTTGTGATGGATTTAATACAGTTACATGACTGCTTTCAACTCTCACTGCAGATACACATTCCAGTGACAGAGAGAACCATAATCCAAGGCCACTGTACCCAACTTTAGCTCCTGTAAATTGAATGCTGATTCTATTTATATTTGGTGTGATTTACACCCAATTTCCTCTATGCAAGTGAACAGGAAACAGATGCTGGGAATTGTTCTTTCCCTAAATTCCTCAGAGAGAGATTCTAGTCAACACCGACGTGTGAGATTGGCTTTGTACTTGCATGCGAAAAGGTAGTAGGCAGTGACTAAATTGACTCCCTGGTTTCCCTGCTCTGAATCTCCATTTCCTCAGAGTTTCCACTTGCGTATGTCCGTCTGCACAAGCCCAGGTTATGGCAGGCAGGCTTCCCTAATGGAGTCATGGAGCCAAGTCTACGCTTTCTCAGGACAAGGTCGACCCTAACGCCCCAGGCACCGCAGCCAGAGAGGGTGAGAGCTGGTGAGGGACATTAGGTTCATAAAAATATTTCAGAGACAAATGATTCGACAAAGTAAACACGTGACTTGTGTGGCTAAAAAAGGAACTAAAACCAGTTGCAATATGCACCATTATCTCTTGCAAATATTCTAAAAGTTAGAAAGTGATGATCTAAATGAAGCAATCATTTTGCAGCAGTCCCTTCCAATAAAGTATATTTTTGCTATGCAACAGCTAATAGGCCAGTAATAAAAATGTGTTCCCCATAATTACATTAATTAGGGAAACAAATAGAAACAAATATAATTACGGCTCAGAGATGATTGCAGATAATCAAGTAGCCAGACATGTGACGCAAGGGAAAAATAATAATTTAGTATCGAGGAATATTGTTTGACATTTTACAAGGTGATATGATTTGAAAATAAAAGGCCCATCTTTCCATGGACCATGGTGCCATCTAGAGGACGCTGAGAGGAAAAGACTCAGGCACAGCACAGCCATCTCTTCAGAGGCTATATTGTTCATGTAATTATTTGCTTTGTGCGAATTCCAAGGCTTGTGTTTGGGTATATGTGGGTTCAATGTACCCAGGAAAAGATCGATTTTATGTTAGTCCAAGTGAATTAGGTGGATTTAGTGGAACAGAAACCCTGCAGGTTTTGCAGTTCTTTCATGCCTGATCCTTGACACTGGCAGCATTATGATATAGTGCCCCCTACTGTTGGATCAGTCCTCCATGACTGAACTTAGTGCTGAAGAGCACAATCAGAGCGGCAAATCTATTGATATAAAGGTCCAAAGACTATACAGTGTGATAGATGTGTGTGTGTGCGCGTGTGTGTATCACTCACATTGAGGGGACATAAACCTGTTTACACAGTCACATTGTGGAGATTTGTCTTCCTTATGGGGATGAAACGCAAGTCCTCATGATGTAAATCACTAGATTTTTGGGTGCCGTCTTGTGTTCAGGCTTAAGGTTCGGCACGTAGTGGTTATGGTTAGGGTAAGTGTCCAGGAAATGAATGGAGGTCTATGTAATGTCCCCAAAAGTGATGGAAACACAACTGTCTGTGTGTGCATGTGTGTGTGTGTTTCTGTACTCTGTATTCTCACCCGTGCCACCTCATAAGAATAAAAGGGGGAAAGGTTATATTCATGTCATCCCTCACCTCACAGATGATTTGCGGCCCCTGGCTCTTCCCTCACAAAGATTTACTGTACATGAAATTTTTGCTGACATGGTACTCCTCGGCCGCTGCGTCTCAGATATATGGCAAACCATAATTTGGAGGTGTAAAATGGGTATAAAACCTGTATTAATTATTTAATCGTGGTTCTAAGTGCTGCCTTTTAGTCCACACCAGGATGTCATCCCCCTCTATTTCAGGCGGCCGTTATATCACTCATTTGTCAGAAAAAATTACAATCAAGACCAAGATTGTATAGTTGTATGGTAAATCAGAGCAAACCGAGACTTTTTTATGAGCGTCATTAACTGTTACTTTTATAAATTTTTTACCCCATTTGATGTAAATGAACTGCTAATTGCATTTAAATCTGAGTTCTCTAACGCTGGACCTAATTGAAGGCCTACTGGCATACGTAGCAGTGATAAATACCCTAAATTACAGTGATAAAACAGAAGCTGATGCTTTAGAAATAAAAACCTGTGTCACTGCTTTCTTAAAAGACTGCATGAAAGGACAAAGCAGCCACCACAAGCGCACAGAATAGAAATGTCCCTGGCAGGTAGCAGTGTGTGGGACCTGTGATATATCTTTGTGTCAGGGGGCAGTTAGGTACAAAGACTGAGGGGTGTGATCAACAACCAAACAAACATGTTGTCCTGAGGTTGGGGCGAGGAGGTGTACACAGAGCATCCATCAAACTACATCTGTGAGAGGCTGATACTGTACTGTTTACTCTCTCTGCACTCGCTATATATTTTCAGATTTAGACAACAGTTTGTTCAGTTATGAGATTATTTATCAGGCCTGCGGTGATTACGGCAGCGCGTCTGATCACAAGTCTGTTTGGGACATGATGATGAGCCAATATGTACCACAAAATAAAGCACAAATACAGACATGTTTAATTATTGTGTTGTCTGAAGAGCCTAATGAATGCCATGAGCCAAGATGCACATGTGTTAATAATAAAGTTGTTCTCAGTGCTGTGAGCATCGTTTGAGTTTTCATTTCCAAGCGTGCAGTTTGTTAAATGACAGACAGTCACTCTTAAACTTAACCAGCTGTGGACACAAGATTAATTACATTAATTACACACATGAACTTGCTTTTTCTTAACCGTGGAGACAGTTCAGATACAAACGACAACATTCTGGTCTTATGCTTAAGTACAAGTAGAAATATCACAATCTAAAACACCACATTACAAGTGAAAGTCCTGTATTCAAAAGATTATTCAAGGAAATACTCATCAGCAAAATATACTTAAAGTATTCATGATGACTCCTGTCAGTGTGACATTATTATTGTATATCATTTGATTAGCATTCCTGATAAATGAATGCATTTTGTCAAGATGGAACTAATCCCAACTAGTTTATATCGCTGGGCAGTTTAACATATAGCAAGTATTACAAGTACTACAAGTATATACAAAATATGACTGTTTTATTATTTATTATTCATTATTCATTGTAACAGTGTAGCAACTATACATAGCTTTATAGCTGTTAAGCTTTTTATTCCAGGCAAACAGCAGGTGGTCAAATGTGTGCAGTATTATAATACTGGAGGAAAATACAGGCGGTGTGGAGCTTAAGTTAGTCTATACATGGTAACAACTGTTCAGAAAATGACTCTTAGTAACAAAGCTACAGTATTATGGCTGTCAGAGACCTACCTGTCTCCGGTGTCTGAAGCACACAGGTACGGAAGTTAAAGACAGCATCTGGTATGCAGAGGGTTTTTCTGCAGGACTGCATAATGCATTGTAATGCCTGTTTGGATTGTGACTTGTTCTTGTTCCAATACAGACACAGAAAAAAATGTCTGAATGCCATGACGTTTGGATAATACCCAACCATCTGCTCTGATTCAACAACAGTGGCTCACACAGGCTTCAGATGCCAAGTGTAACATTGGCCTAGCTGAACAGGCATACATGGATAATATATAGCCCTTTATTGTCAGCAATGCCTTCACCGTCTTCAAAGGATCCAACAGGGTCCATTTTTCAAAGAGGGAGATGGTATTCACATGTTCACACATGGCAGGACATCAAAATAAATCAATTAAACAATAAAAGTAGGATATTGGTATAACCGCTTTCAATAACATTTGCTAACTAAGCCTACTGTATCTACACTGTAGAAATAATGTTACTCATTAGAAGTTCAATTAAGAAAAAATGTACTGTAAAAACTGTAAACTGGCTGTGTTTTACTCATTTGTACATCTTTTAGAAGATAAGAGGAACAGAGCAATTAAAGAACAAATACAGTATCTGCAGCAGAATAAAAGGAGCCAAACACAGACTGTCTCTTGAATTTGAACTATGGACTGATCATAAATACTCATCATTAATTGTGTCAGAAAAACATTACCCCTTTTATTGGGGTTGTATTTTCCTCACACTCTACAATAAAGTTAATGACAGACATTGTCTAAACCATAAAACAGTCATATATTTGGAGATGCTGGTCAGCTTCAACAAGGCTCAGTAGCATCTGGCTCATAGATCACACTCGCAATCAAGTATACTTGTCAGAGAGATCCAACTTGAACTGGAAACACAGATGTATGTCATGTTTCCACTGTGACAGCTGAATACAGTTTAAATATAAGTCTTTTGAATAATGCTATGAGGCCATTTGGTCTGAGAAATTTGTGCTTAATCTCTAAGAATCTCTAACACCATGCCAGTGTACTATACATGAATAAGTTAATGAAAGTTAACAATTAGAGTGTTCTGGCCCTCTTCAATATTGCAGTTTTCCTGTCTGAGGCATTATAATTTCATTTCTCAGTATAGTATTTTGTCAAATCTGATGTCTCTTACAGCTAAATAGTGTTATCTCTGCAAACTGCATGACACTGAACACCCACAAATACAAACATATGCATATTTCTACAAGTAGGATTAAATTGCATTACTGCAAACTAAGTATCATTCAAGTGCAGGAACACTGGATTGCATTGAATTTAACGGGAACTCTGAAGCCCCAGTGCACATACACACTGCATACAAATACACACAGCAAATCTTTGCTCTGGCGCCCCCCAACAGGTTAACCAAGCCTTGAAGCATGGGCCCTAGTCTTACTCAGACTAAGACAAGCTGCTGGGAAGCTGTGGCAGTTTTACATGTCACATAACCTGCTAACTGATACATCCAAATAAATCAGTTTAAATGCATTAGTGCATTTGAAAAAGTGTGGTTTTAATTTAAAATGTCGACCTCAGTTTTAGCCTTTAGCTACTTTAGCTCTCCAGATATTCAGGTTTATATCTTTATTTTGCCTTGACAGTGAACCATAAGATCATTCAGACTGAATTCAGATATTCATGCGCACTTACTAGAAACATCCAGCTTCTGCTGCTGTTCCTCATTGACAACAACCCATGCTGTGAAGAACTGAGATCAGAAATTACCATGAAGTTGAATCTGCACCAGTCTTAGTAATTAATCATTGAGCTTTACCATATTTCAGGGTATGTCAGGTCTAAAGTAACCCACTGTTTGTTTAGATTTTCCACCACTTACATATTAGATTAAGCATATTTTAAATTGTATGGCACAGTCATTATGGAGTGAGGCCTGCCCAAACAATACAGGGGTGGGATGAGGATTTATTGTTCTGTCAAGTCGTTTTCTTCTTTAACCAGTAGAGGGCGCAAATTGTCCTTTTTTTAATTGCACGAAGACATACAGCAAAAAGTGCACAGGCGTAACTTTACACATTAAGAAGAGACAATCCTTCATATTCACAGAATTCCACGTGCTCATTTGTATATATCAATCACAGTAGCTACAACGTGCTGTAGTTATAGTTTTGATGATTATCATCCAGAGTGGACTGACAACCAGACCGTGTCCTCGTCACGTGATCCACTCATATCCGCTCCAGTGAACGTCTGCAAAATGGAGGTGAGCTGTTCACAAATGTTGCAAATTAAATACGGTTATTTGTCAAATACAGACGATGTGTAATTACGCGTTTAGACGTGACACTGGCGACGGAAGGCGTGATTTTGCCTTGTAATGTGTGGCCTTTTCTGCAGCTTTAAAGCTGAAGACTCAGCGCAGTTCGGTAGCTAACAGCGCAGCTAAGCTAATAGTTAAAATTACAACAAGCTAACGAGCTAGTGTCACCACTGGAGAGCTCCGTGCTGGGTTACTGTTTCACTGAATGTCAGATGAACTGTGCCGTGTGATGCATTTAACCCACATTACTCGCCATAGCAGATAAATTACTAGAGGATTTTGGTAATAACGCATGTTCAGCCTGCGGCATTGCTGCAGGAAACTAACGCTAGCTGTCAGAGCTAGCAGGCTAACTCAGCCTGTCGTAACTTGTATTTTGGATTGCGGGCAACATATTCTGATACGGTGTAACGTATCTAATTAAGCCAAGGTGCGTTTTTCGGTGCACTGGTTTTATTTGACAGCCTAATCACACACGGTAGTGTGGTTTGCTGTTAGCTTAGTCTTAGCAGGGCTAACGCTACGGCCTGGTGGACGTGGTCCACCTCAATGCCGTGGTGTTGCAGATGTTCATGTGTACGATCATTTTCAGGAACGTTATGTAGCCACGCTGTGTGTTACTGCAACTAGTGTCCTCTAACACAACCCACAGAGGCAATGACATTCATTCATTTTCTTCTTGTGCTTTTACAGGATCGTGAAGCTAAAGAACCCGAGCAGCTGCGAAAGCTGTTTATTGGAGGTCTGAGCTTTGAAACCACGGAGGAGAGTTTACGGGCTCATTTTGAACAATGGGGAAGTCTCACGGACTGTGTGGTACGTATTTTTAATCGTAATCTATGGAATGATGGCCTCAGACAATAATAAGGAACATTAACTTGTGAACTATAGGTCAGTGAAAGTGCTCTCAGTGCCATTGTGTATCATATTGTGATTTCTTAGGTGATGAGGGACCCCAACAGCAAGCGTTCAAGAGGGTTTGGCTTTGTAACATATTCTTCTGTACCGGAGGTGGATGAGGCTATGAAAGCAAGGCCTCATAAAGTAGATGGCCGAGTTGTTGAACCCAAGAGGGCCGTGTCAAGAGAGGTAAACAAATCCCTCACCAGAAGGCAGATTCTGCAGCCGTGTTATTGTTTGGCACGTGCTTACCAAGACACGCTTTTGTTTTAGGACTCCAACAAACCAGGCGCCCATCTGACAGTGAAGAAGATCTTTGTCGGCGGTATCAAGGAGGACACTGAGGAGTACCACATCCGGGAGTATTTTGAGAAGTACGGGAAGATCGAATGCATTGACATCATGGAGGAGCGCTCCACTGGGAAGAAGAGAGGATTCTGCTTTGTGTCCTTCGATGACCACGATACTGTAGACAAAATTGTTGGTATGTGGTTGTTTAGTCTTTAGAACTGTTTTATAGTCAGTAAACATTAAGCATGGAATGAGCATTTTGTTTTTTTTCCTGTTTACCTTACAGCCCAGAAATTCCACACAATCAACTTCCACAATTGTGAGGTCAGGAAAGCTCTCTCAAAACAGGAAATGAGTGCCATATCCACTAACAGGGGTAAGCACGTTATACTTAAGACCATCACTGTTTATACGGTGTGCAGCCGACCGTCCATTAATGTTATAAACATTTCTGAAATGACACCTTTCCTCATTTCAGGCAGGAGTGGAGGATCTGGAAACTTCATGGGGCGAGGTGGTAATTATGGAGGCGGTGGCAACTTTGGCCGAGGTGAGTAGCATTTGCATAGCAGGTGAAAATGCTTCTGGCCGTAACCATGTTGATGTGATGTGTATGTGTCAAAAAGGGGTTTCCAGGTCAAATTTTTGTACCCACATTGAAAAAAAATGTTTTTTTTTAAGTTGTTGGGTAAACAACTAAGTGGCGCACGGCCCTTGACAGGTGAAACCTGTTCCTCAGCTTGGTCTTGGCAGGATGAAGCTCTGTCCTATAGCCTCCAGTTATCTGTGAGCATTTATTTTGTGGTTTAGCGCCACTAATGCTATCTTCTGTTTGACAAAGGGATTATCAAACAGGGTTGATAGGGCTTCATACGTTACTCTGTTTACCAAGGCAAACTGCTCTGGCTCCTGGGCTTATCATTTCATTGTCAGCCAGACAACAGATTATAACTCCTAACGATAGGGATGAGGTGAGAAGGGGCTCGAGAAAGTGAGAGGTGACAGAAACATGGTTTCTGACATTGCTGCAATGCTTAAATGTTTGTGAAATTGACCACCTCATGTCTGCATCCTCAAGATGCTCTGTTTTCCATCCAGCCTGGTTTTCAAATTCACCTGCTTTATTTTTTGAAATGCTGTTGCTACAGATTGTTTCTCAGATGTAAATACATTAGTGTGGATATGGGCTCATTTGTGACAAATCGGTCACAGTTTTGATGCCTAATATATTTTACCCTTGTTTTTTAGGAGGCTACAGTGGAGGACGAGGTGGTTATGGTGATGACTTTGACAATGGTGAGCTGTTGTGAAATTGAACCTTTTAAGAAGTGTGAAATGTGAAAATTCATTGTTTTAGGACAAGAAGTCACATGAGCTGCTCCCTTTGTCGTGTGATGTTTTTATTACCTTCGCTCATGAACACAACAACTGTGTTGTGTCCTGAGAAAATGCTTTACGACATGTTATGATATTTCCTCATGCCACTGTTAGAAATGAGGTCATATTTTAAGTTTGCTTTGTTTTGCTCTATTATAGGTCCAGGGGGGAATTATGGTGGAGGACCAGGTTATGGAGGAGGCCGAGGGGGCTATGGAGGTGGTGGTCCGGGCTATGGCAACCAGAGTGGTGGATTTGGAGGCAGCTGCGATGGAGGTTATGGAGGCAATGATGGAGGTAAAAACTGCATAGTCTCCAGAATTTTGAACAAAAGTGGCAGGTGTAACCCGTAGAAAACCTGCAGTACAAGACATCTGAAATCAAGGCTTTCCTTAAAATTGACCTTAACATCTTCAGGATATGGAGGAGGTGGAAATTACAACGACTTTGGAAATTATGGTGGACAGCAGTCCAACTATGGGCCCATGAAGGGAAACAACTTTGGTGGCAGAAACTCAGGTGGACCCTATGGCGGTGAGTTTTACCACACTGACTCACTTCATATGCACAAACGTCACATCAGAATTTCCCCTGAAGAGTTTTTAACACGCATTGCGGTCATTGATCTATTACTGCAGGTGGTTATGGCTCTGGTGGCGGCGGCGGAGGTGGCTACGGCTCACGGCGATATTAATTATTTCATGTTTTGGTAAGTTGCATTCAGTTTCACACCACCCTCGTAGCACAGTACAGAGTGAGCCCATAAAAGTGCAGAATAACTATTTGTTCTATCCTGTATCCATTCAACAGGCTTCAGTTCTTAGCAGGAGAGGCGAGGAGGTGAGCAAAGGAATTGTCAGGAAAGCTGCAGGTTACTTTGAGGCAGTCATCTGAAAGCATTAGAGGAACACACAAGTCAGACTTAACTGCAGCTAAATGGGAGAAGTTTATGGAAGAAGGACTGTAACACAAGACATGAGTGCAGATAACACCCTTCCCTGATTGTGATAGATGTTTCCCTACCAAGACTTTTTTTCCTTTTGTGCGTCTGAAGTGTGTGTGTATTGTGCCGATGGTATCAGGGGTAAAAAGAGTAAATTGTTTATTTCTAATCTGAAGTCAGTTCTTAATATCTTTATTTTCCCTTTTTTATATGGGTTAGTTTTATGCTGGTCAATTAATTTTTTGTGTTTTAACTTGGTTTTTGTCAAATGGCATAGATACATCAGGCCCTTAGATTAGCTAGAATTGCTGCATTTTTCCTTTCTGAAGTTATTATGATTGCTCAAGTGTCAAGTGTATTTTTGATTTTGTATGTGAAGCACAGTCTGTAAATCCTTCTTAGTACCAGTGTCAACAAATATAAGCAGTCTGGAATAGAATTAAGGGAATCCCTCACTCTTCTTGTTACCAGAAAACCGGATTCTAGATTGTTTTAATATTTTCATTAGCAGAAAAAGACCGAATAAAATTGTGTAGTAAAGTAACATGAAGTTCAGTGCGTCATTGGTTCAGAAAAAGATCAAATGAGTTATTATCTGTTGCCTGCTCATTGTCACTGTGAAGTTTAGCAAATCAGCCTGTCCAGAACTTTCCCCTCCTTTTGGAGTATTATTGAAGATTGATGTGGGTGAAATTAGTGTATGTATTCTGTATTAACTTGTACCAGTGTGAATGACAAGGGAGTTTTGGGTAGTCCTAGGGCAAGGGCCCATACACCACCTATGCCAGTGTTGAGCGAGTAGGATTATGACAGCCACAAGCTCCTGCAGTTGGGCCCTCAGCATCGCTAGTGTGGAGGATTGCAGATGACTGTCAGACAGGACGTCGTCAGCCCCAGCACAGTGGACCAGTCAGCATTTTGAGAGAGAAGGGAGAAGGCAGCATCGAGCACAACGCCCATGGAGGAAGCTTGCAGTGTCGTTCCTGGTAGTGAGCATCTATCTCTCTTTCAAGGCTAGCTAAACCCTCCAGCAGCTGGTGCTAGCGAAGAAAGACTAGTTCCTGGACACATTGGAGATCCTGTTGAGTCAGAGATACTGCAGTTTTACCCACAAATTCTAGATGTCAGACATTAACAAGAAAAGGGAGTGAGTATTTCACAAAAGCTGACTTAAGAAGATGGAGCAGGTAAGAGTAACCACTTTGCTTGATTTGCAGATGTGGAAAGAGGAATTCTCTTCTTGCTGAAAATCTGTAAAGACCTGATAACATGGAAGGTTCTGGATGGGTAAGACTTTTTCAAAATATTATCCAAGGCTGCTCATATTGTAATCTAACAGTGCACATGGTGATTACACAAGGTGCAAGGGTTCTTTTAAGGGTAACTTGGCAGGATGACCACGAGTGTTGCTCCCCTTTGACCAGAGTGAGCCTGTGCCCTTCAACGGCTAAATGTTTTATGTTTTATTACCTTTACTATCAGTCAGATAAAGTTGATAGTGTTGAAAGACTCCCGGGGAAACAATAAACATCTTGAAAGTATGGAAAAGCCTCAACTTAAATTATGTTTTCAAGGGTAGGGAAATGCCTGAATTTGAACATACTCTGAAAAATGCTTGAATTTTCAACACTCATGTAAACCAAAATATTTGAATATTTTTTAAATGAAATTATTCTTTCTTCGTGTTTGTCTCCTGACGTTGAAATTAGCAAAATCATGATCAAAACCTACAATCAAAGGTGATTTGAACACAGAGACGACATACACAGATGTGAGCATAAAGGAATTACTAAGCTTTTAGGAACCTTGAAAGTGCTTGAATTTTCCTTTAAAAAACCTACATGAACCCTGTCACTAGCAATGAAGCATGACTTCTACGCAGTGGCCACTTTATTAGGCACACATGTACAATCTTACAATTCAATACAACTCCTCTTCCATTAAGTCTGTGAAGTTTATAATGTTCGGTTTTTGGTGTAAATTCAGCATGTTTAGTACTGATGTGGTGATATGCTGGACTAAATTCCATTGAGAGGTGTTTCTGATTTTTTTTTTTTTTTTTTTTTTTTTTTCCGTCCTCCCTTTGTACACAGACGTGTACACACATGAGGGGGTGAAGAACATCAGAAAGAGTCCAGTCCAACCTCACCTCATTGCTAAAAGACATAATACACACCTCTATGACAGTGTCCAGAAAAATGAAAATTATAGCACCATGAAAGTAGATGTCATGGCAGGGCAGTTGTACTGGGTTGTATTGGACTCTACAGGTGTGTCTCATAAAGTGACTGCACTAAGTGAGCGTATGAATGGCGAGCTATGACTTGTGTCATGCAGTGTTAAAATATATGGAAATCAGAGGGTCCTTGTCAGTCCACCTCATCAGCCTGTGTAAATGAGCAGAACAAAGTCAACATGGTAGAAAACGACTTTTAACTATTCAGTAATTTGATCACCGCTGAGGCAGGTCATAGCACTGTAATGCAAAACAGCATTTAATCTATTAAAGGGGATAGTGTGCAACACTTTGATATGCCAGATTTAACTCAGGAGGTCAGATCCTCTGCATGAATCACAGGGGGCACCTGCCAGAAAAGATGATATTATACCATTATTTTACATGACAGGTAGTCACATGAACGTATGTAAAACACGGGTGAGCTGTGGCAACAGAGAGGAAACGTGGTCATGAGATGAAACTAACCGCCTGGGGTTTGAGAGACACAATGCGGAGTATTCACAAATACCAGTACGTGGTGTGCTCTCCAGAGAGTGTAAACATAGGTGTTTTTTGCTTCAGAGGCCATAAACTTTATTTTAACAAAGTGATTATGTTTTGTCTACCTTGTGAGTTTAAAAAAAGCTGAAATGTCTGGGAGAAAGTTTTTAAGGTTTCCCTAAAAATGGGAACTTTCTGCTACTGCATTTGTAGCTTCTCATTACTGCACTTGAGGATGTAGCAGTTTTATAGTAAGTGCTTTAACGTGGTTAAGTTCAAACATGCATTTCCACTACAAATCTTACAAAAAAAAAATACATTTAGGATGATTTAACTTTTACACATTTTTACAGATCAAACCTAATTTTTAAGCTGAACAAAGTGTTTTATGTCCCTGCTGAAGATGGTGGACATGTGACCCACATGATTGCCTGCAACAGATTTCGGTTTTATGCATTTTAGCTGTGTTTGAAAGCATCACACATGCATTTTTAGCATTCCACACAGGTCGGGCCTCCTCAGAGCTGATTTATTTCTCAGTCAGTTGAAGGATAGTATTTCTGCAGAGGAATGCGAGTGACCAACTCCATGACACAGAGCTGTGCTTGGCAGAAAGCACACCGGTGTCCATGAACTATGCTGTCTTAACATTAAGATGTGTAAATGTAAATGTGTGACTTGTGCTCTTGAATAAAAATGTTTTTCACGACTCGGGTATTTTATTACGGAAAAGCTCTTCAAAGCAAATATGTCATAAATGCCTTCGCTGCTGCACAACTCAGTGTCAAACGGTTACATTGTTTGATTTACTGGATTCACAGACATCCTTGAATCTGTTACCTTGCTCACCAGTTTAGTTTGGCCACACACCCATGAGAGCAGAAAATGGGCATGGTGATCAAAGGTAGTGTTTGTGTGTGAAAGTGCATGTAGGGCACATACTGATTGCGTAGGGCTTTACCTTTGAATATGCTTGCCTGATGGACCATTGTGAAGTTGTCATGCATGGTTCACACTGAGCATACTGTACCCGAGCTCAACAATTGTTTTCTTTGTTGTGTAACATAATGAATGCAGTGGGCGTGATGTCTTTTGCGACAGGAGTTTCACAGTATTAAGAGATTTAGGTTGCTGTACAAACAAGCTTGCTCTAATAAAAAGGCAAGCAGATTGTCAAAGTGGTTTAAGCCAATAGCTCCTTTGTCTTAGTACAATATTCCTGTTTATTTGCTGCTTTGTAAGAGCCTTCAAGTCTAGAACTGAATTGAACATGTGGTAGTTGCGTAATCATTCCTTAGACCATATATCCATCTGGCATCAATCTGTTCAGGCTGTGGCCATAGTACACCACACAATGTTCTGTCTTCAGAAAACAGGAGGCTGTGTAGCTATATGAATAGTTTATTGAAAAGCACAGAAGTCAAGATTTTATAAAAGAACCTGGGCAGCAAATCATAAAGGGACAGTTATAAAATATGAATAACAATGATTGAAACAACCATTAGCATACAGAAATACGATATTTACAATATATATATATGTACACATACAGTAACAGTTTTATCAATCTCAAAAGCAAATAATGCTTGTATGTACAATGTTGGTTAAAGAATCTGAAGGCTCTCAGTACAAAAGAAGTAAAATATCAAAAATATTACAACATTCAAGAGAAGTGAGCAAAAACTATACAATAGTTCTGCTGAGCTACTAATGCTTTAAAGCTGAGTGACTACAAAGTTATTGCATAGTATTACTATGATAATGCAGTACCATATTACACAGGAGACATGCAGCTGTCTTCGCTCTTGAAAGTCTTTTTGATGCGTGGAACGAGGAAGATGCTGCCGTTGGTCGACTGCTGGAGGGAGTAGTCAGATGGGGAGTAGGAATTCCCCTTCTCGTCTCTCAGCAAGCTGAAGACCTCCAGGTACAAGCTGTTGAGTCGCTGCTTCATTTCCTTCAGGTTTGCAGTGTTTTGGCTCTTCTCGCTCAGCAGGCGTTCCTTCTCGTCCTTCAGTGAGTCCAGCTCGCCCTCCAGACCCACGATGTTCTCCATCTTGCGTTTGCGGCAGTTCTGGGCGGCGACCTTGTTCTTGCCGCGGCGGCGTATGTCCCGGACCAGGGCCAGCTGGGCCTCGTTCAGATGGTGCTTTGACATCAGCTCGTTGAAGTCATCGACAGGCAGATTGATAATCATGTCTACAGTGAAAGGGATTTTGAGGGCCTTGGCCCTCTGCTCGTCTCTAGAGAGACGCACGTCGGAGCGTTTCTTCTTGTCTTTGGTGAAGGGGGTGTTGCTGTGGCCACTCTCCTCTACTGGGTCAATCTTGTGCTGTTTGTGTCTCTTTCCCTGCAGCGGCTGGGGCTGCCCTGATAGCACAGATACAGAAACTGCTGGCTGAAGATCATCAGGTCGGAAATTTATTGAGAACATCTCAGAGTAGTCGGATTCTGCGCTTCCAGGGTTTTGGTCCATCTCCTCCATTTCTGAATCACTGTAAAGAAAAGACCCATCTCCATATACGGACTTCCCAGGTGAACTAGCGTTTGGACTTGTGTTTGAAGAGATTCCTGAATCTGAGTCTGGCAGTTCTGTCGTCACGCTTTGTTTGCCTCTGTCAAACGCATCTCCTGGTGAGAGGCTGTAAAGGTCCACTGGTGTAAAGGGGGGCTTGTTTGGAACATCAGACATGGTGTCACTTTCATTTCCTTCAAGGCCGTGTTGACCACTGCTCTCTTCCAGAACAGTGCTGGGGTAAAATATGTCACAGAAACTGTCTGCAGTGAAGTCAGTATTTGACTGAGGAGCTTTCGTCTTCATCTGAGTGAGATTGTCTGGCGGGGCCACGCTGGGAACAGAGCCATCAAATGTATTTATAAACTCTGCAGGACAAACACTTACATTGTTTGTTTCACTCTCTGTGAGATTGGTCATGGGGTAAAAAGTGTAATTTGGATTCTGCACTTCTGCGCTGTTTGGAAGAGGATAAGTTGTGCTCTCCAGTGTGTCCTCCATTTGCATGTTCAGGCATTGCTAAAAGAAAAAGATAAAGAACAATTAAAATCAACATATTGAAAGTTCCAAAATCTGCTTTGTTTTTGGGTTTTACAACTTTAAATCCAAGAAGAGAGTCAACATAAAGCGTTACATTTTTGGGTGTGTTATGGAAATATGTACAGTATGTGCTCAACCAACGGTGGTTTTCAAAACATGATCTTTGGCACATTGTGGGGAAAAAAAGAAGCTTTCCAACAACCTAAAATGGAATCCACTTGGCACACTTACAACAGGAAATTATCCTCATATAAAACTTAACCACAGAAATCTGGGATAAATGTAATGAAATGACTTTGTCTTATTCCCAAAAAGTTTGGATGCTGTGTTAAACATAAAACAGAATGTGATAACTTGCTAATCCTTTTTAACATATACTCAATTGAAAACAGTATAAGGGCAACATATCTAATGTTTTACCGCATAAACTTCGATGATTTTTGTAAATATATGCTTATTCTTATTCTTTGATTGGATGATTCAGGGCTGTAATAAAATATCTTCCCTCAAAAATAACGTTTTGGTCGGCGACACCGGGAACATTTAGCCATGCAGCTGTTCCAGCTCACTTGAGTGTCAGTGCTGGTAGAGCTGGGTGAAGCACAGGCTAGCCTTCTGCAATTTCCAAGAATAACCAGATATCCAGTCGTAGCTCAGAAATCTCCAATACCAATCTCCCAGCATGCTGCTGCTGAGCAGTTTACCGATAACGTTATCTTCGAAAAGCAGCTTACAAGAAGTGAAACAAAATTCCTTAGTCTTATCAGAAGCTTGCCAGAGCAACTAATGCAACGCTGCTTGATGCTAAACTGTACGGTTAGGATTGTAGTCCTGTCCACTCTGACACATAGTGATAGGCCAAGGCAACAAATGACATACTGCTCCACCCATCAGCTAATGCAAATATGAGCTGCCTTGAAACAAAACTGATAAGACAACTATTGAAAAACCTACAGTGCACAAATCATCACGTTGTTGCAACATTTTTAAGACCAACCCCATTCTCATAGAGCAAACAAATAAGTATTTGCTCTCTAACGCTGGGCTCCTGTCGTCAATGCATTCTTCCAACAAATACCAACGTAAACCACCATGCCACTGAGGCGGCAGGATCCGTGCATTATACCTGCAGCTCGGGGAGGGACAAAAGCTCCATCCAGGCCTGCTCCAAATCTGGGGACATCCTCTGTGGTGGTGGCGGTGACAGTCGACCTGGGGAGAGGGTGGCCGGCAGCAGTTCTGGCTGCTCCGGAGACATCATGGGAGCTGAAGCAGCAGGTGTGTCCAGGCAGACGGAGGTATTCTATCAGACAAACATAAGAAAATTATGATTTTATACAACAAAAGCTATGCTAAGCTATGATGTCACGTGTGGTAAGAATTTAACTTTCTTACCTCAGTTTCCTCTACAGGAAACGTCTCCGCCAGCAGCTGCAAACATTCATCAAATGACATGGCATCGCCGTTATCCTCTGTGAAGCTGACATTCTGCAAGAAAGGTGAGAACACAAACTTTCAAACTGACCACTTAGCACGCTTTGTGGCACCTACCATCTTTTAAAATTGGCTCATTATTTTGTATTTATAGAGCGTAGGTCTCTGCAGAGTAGTTTCTGGAGTAGAAGACAGCGATGCAAAACTGCAGACCCACCTGTGTTTTTGTAATTACACAGAATGAGGTGGTAACCTAGCTACGACACAGCCGCAGCCTATCAAATGAGGTGGGAGTGGTCCACCTCTGACATGATTAACGATGGCCATGTGCATGTACCTGTGTAACCTCAAGAGGTGTGACGGCTGACTGCAGTGGGGCACTGGGCGGCGGGCGGGGTATGTATTCTCCCGTTTCCTCGTCAAGCTGTAGCTGCGCCAGCAGGGCCTTCTCTTGCTCCCGGAGCAGATGCAGCTTCTTCTCTTCTTGGAGCTCCAGCTGCCTCTGCAGCTCATGTTCTTTCTGGCGGTGGTTGTAGTCAAACACCTCGCGCCTGGCTCCCAGATCAATGTCCTGCTTCCACAGTATGTCGATCAGGTTCATGTCCTGGAAAAGAGGAGCGGCAGATCAGTTTAGGGAGTTGGGAGCCGTCGCCGTGCTGCCCATGCGGTGAGACTGCGAGGAGCATTGAGTGTCCCTGCTGTGAAGTATGGCTGCTGCACCCGCCACACCCTGTCCCTCAGTATCTGCTCACCAACAACAACACTGGCGCTAATGTCAAGGGGGAGAAGCCACATGAATAATAAATGCGCCCCTCTCTTTCCCCTGTTGCCACCACACACCAGCTGAAGACGCGTATCCTCACTTGATACTCTGTCCAAGCGGAGTGATCATTACCCATCCAATTACACTGAGGTGTCACTTCATGTGTCACACTCCAACTCAACAAACAGGGCACGCTCTGACTTCAGTTTTTCCATGTATGACTTCAAGTTAAATGTTTAGTTCTCTAAATGAAGTAAAGCTGAATCTCAAACATTCACATTTTACAGCATTTCTAAAATCAGGAAGTTGGAGGTTTGCTGTAGTCAGCTTAGAGACATTATCACTTCTCTTTCAAATGCTATAACAGTAATATTCCTGTAACAGTAGTATCATATAACCAAATTAGGAAATAATAAATATTAAGAATTACAGTTTCATTATTTTCTTTCTTGCTATCTCTTAAAGTTGAAAAACAAATTACTGATTAACTGACCTCAATATTTGGTCACAACACTGTACAACTCATTTTGTCCTACATTTAATATTTACACATTAAGCTGAGTGTTGGCCATCCAGAGCATCAGACCCAGCATACTAACAACTGTGGGATTAATTCAATATGGTTTCCTGTCGACTTCCCCTCACAGGCTTAATGCTATTTGCCTTTTTAAACAAGAACGTCTAAAGATAAACTGTGCTGCTCTCTTCCTTGGGCCTTTTACCAGAACTTATTTACAGAAGGAAACAATTTCACAAGGTTCAGGGATGTTGCATAAGCCAAAGATACTGCCTGAGCATGTGACTTGTTTGTTCCTCAGATTTGGGTATAAACACAATTTATGGGCTTGGCTTGGTAATGCTTGCAATCGGTCATATGGCCAGGACAGACATAGACAGGAGGGAGCCAAGGGGGAACTGAAAGGAAAGAAAGCACAGAGCAGAACAATACACAATAAAGAGGACATGAAACTGAGGAGGAAACACTGTATCATGTTTTCTCCCTTGACTTGAAAATGTTGTGTGTGGTAAACCTTCAAAAACTAATACGCACAATAACAAGCGCAAACAAGCACTTGTACATATTTTAAGATACTGTTGACACAGTTTTTCTGACTACAGCTGTGGCACTGCAAAATAAGAACCCACTAACCCTCTTTGCCTCAGTGTTGCATCAGAGGCATGACCGCTGGGGGATTACGCATTGCTAAGGCTGCCTACTATAAGTCACACTCACCGCCTGAGAGGTGAGTGCACAACCAGGCATTATGGCCTCTGTAGGAACGAGGAAGTGCCCTAAAATACGTCTGAACGCACTTCTTGAGGTCATCCATGTTTTCCAAACTAAAAAACCACACTCCCGTCCGTTGGTCACACCTTATAAGCCCATCAGGCAAGTCATACTGGTCCTTTAAAAAAACAATCCCACATCTATAAAAGGCCTGCCGCTGTCCAGAGGAGGTTCCATCAGCCCTTTCACTGACTCTGATTAAGATGTGCTGTTATATAATGTCATAGAACCAAAGTACCTTCACAAAGCATACCGCATATTCTGAATTAATGCCAGCTGGATTGTGCTAATGTGGGCGTGTGGTAGATCAGGTTATCAGTGTGGTATCACTAACTCGGCTGTCACAAGGCCCAGACTGGCACCAGCACAAGGAAGCTAGTTCATAAAATTATTTGCCCTTCCCAGACCTCTCTGCCACACAATAAGCAGCCAGACAACATACCTTTAGCTTAAAATAGAGACAGAATATGACAAAGAGGCACAGGACTCACAGTGATCAGAAAAGTCATGTTAAAAACATGTAGAGATATTCTGAAAACAGGCCAGCAGCTTAATGGCTCTTCTGACTATCAAACTGGGTAACAGAGGAGTGATACAGAGTGTGTGTGTGTGTGTGTGTGTGTGTGTGTGTGTGCGTGTGTGCGTGCGCGCTCTCACTGTGGGTTGTTCATTTACCTCTCCTCAGCTAAACTCAAGGGGCAGTGCTTTATTATGGCCTCTTTCATCACATCTCAGTGGACACCCAGCCTTGACCAAGGATGATGAAACACAGCCACACATGTTCCAAAACAGCCTTTAGGAGCTCATCAGTCAATGGTGCACTTCCACTGACCCTGACTTATGGCAGCTTTAACCAAACACCAAAGATGAGAGGCCATATCACGCGAGAGACAGCCCAAGTGAAACATGTCATCCGATGTGCACGAGCAAGTCTAGACTGAGGCTCTTTAACGTGAAACATACAGCAGACACAGTGTAGCTTTAATGGTTACAAGCTCGGCTGTATCAGATATGGGATCACATGCTTGGAGGAAGCGGGGGAGGAGGAGGGAGACAGTTACGAGAAAACACTTTTCTTTTATTTCTGAGTCGGTTTTCTGCTTAAGCGCACATCTCAGGGTGAAATTAATAATGTCATTTCATTCAGAGTAACGGCACAAACGTCAAGATTTGAGCCCAGTTTTTAATGAGACTTTTAAGGTTCTGTTTCCCGTCGAGGAAAAACGTCACAAGTGAATGACTTGCAGAACTGAAAGCGGTTCAGAGGTCAGTCTTAATTTCTCTAAAAAATGAAAGAGACACAGGCTGTGTTTCGGATGTGCTCTTACCCACGTCACGGCTGTTATTTCTACATTATAAGCTCTTAACTGCGCCATGACTAGACTGTTACTGCGTATGTTATATTGAATTTACTGTGGCAAACATTAAAAAGTTTACCTGGACTGTCTCTGTCTATCTATCGGCTCCGATAAAAAGAAGTTAACAGTCAATGTCAGCCGGTTTATTTCGTCTGGTGATCACTTTTGACAAAACCGCTTATTTACCTGTTGACTGGAATGCATCACCTCCATTTCCATCGTCACGGAGCTCGGTCCGGCCGTGGAGAAACGCCTTATAGCGGATTAATGTGTGTGTTAGTCCTCAAATGGCAGATGAAAATGGCGAGCGGTCCGGTGTAGATAGAGTCCGTCGCAGTGGCTGAGCTGTGGGAAACACTGCTTCCTTTTAATCTAATCAACATTACGGAAATGATGGCCCTGCCTCCCGAGCGGCGGCGCCGGTCGGGATCGTCCCCCTCGCACCGGCCTATGAGACGTTCAGGGCTGTGCGAGCATGCGGGAGGAGCCCGCGAGGAAATACGCTGCTTGTCAAATGAACACGTTACACAACCCATTTATGTGTGTTAGTTGGAATAAACCTTAATGACGACTGATAAGAAAGAATTTTTTTTTAACTAGTACCATTTAAAATAAATAAATGAATAAAACAACGGAAAGATTATGGATACATCAAGTATGAGAGTCAATTTTACATAAGTTGCTGCTTATAAACCAGCTGATATGTAATTATAAAACTACAAAACGTGTTGCCATTTCTATTTAAACTCCGTCATCAGAAGACTTTTGATTGGTGCATAGCGCCCCCTGCTGGTTTTCGTGCCCGGCGTGGAGCTGGAGGCCCTGGGGCCCTAATGTCCCGTGGAAACACAGAAGGCATCCACGGACAGCTGGAGTATCGTCATATGGGCTTTGGTCAGTGGGGGGAAAAGCATATAGGTCATTTATTTAGTAGCAATACTCAGTCCTGCATTCAAAATGTGACCTCAGTAAAAGGAGCCTGCAGAAGAATAGTAACACAATGTATTTAAGTGTCTGTGGTAAAGAAAACATTATACAGAATAGTCATTGTCAGTGTGCATTATATTTTTGTATCATTATTATTGATGCATTTACATGTTAGCAGTACTTTAATGCTGCAGTTGGCTGAGTTGGAGTTCATTTTAACTGTATCTTAATGCTTTTTGGATAGTTCAGTCTATAACAATCCATTATGTTGATCATATGTTCTAGATGCAAACTCTTAATCTGAAAAGTAACTAATAACTATGTCTGTTGAATACATGCAGAGGAGTAAGAAGAACAATTTTCTCTTCTAAAATGTAGCTGAGTACATAGAGCAGCATAAAATTGAATTATGTGTGAAGTACCTCACAACTGCACTGAAGTACAGTAAGTGTGTAAATGTAATTACTTACTTACTTACCAGTGGCTTTGTACATGTTTATTTTAATTGGTGTATATTGATAATCTACTGATGGAACTGTAATAAAGCTATTCATTGAAGAATAATCCTGCTAGAGACATCACCAAATAAACTACAATACTGCATACATAATAAATAGCAGCATTACATAAAATGCTTATAAACTTATTACAGAGACTAGTTTACAACAGTGGTAGAAAGTGTCTTTTTGTATTTACATTTTGTTACCGCGCTTACTTTACTTGAGTATTTCCATTTGACACTACTTCATACTTGTACTCCATTTCAGATAGAAATATTCGCTGTTTTTCTCCACTAGCCTACATTTATGTGACACTTGGCATATAGTTGCTAGTTAGTTACTTCGCACAGTGACTTTTTTTTTTTTTTTACAGGCAACACATATAATCATTGTGTAAAATATGAGGCAGTGCCACACAGTAGTGGAATAGAACTGAGAACATTGCTTCAAGTACTGTAATTAAGCACAATTTTGAGGTCCTTGTCCTTTCTTTAAGTATTTCCATTTTATACTACTTTATACTTCTACTTTACTATATTTCAGAGAACAATGTTGTACTCTCTACTCAAATAAAATATTCAACAATTGTAGTTACATATTAAGACAAATCGTGTTATGCGTTTATAAAACTTGTTCCACTGTTACTGAATGATTATATATAAAGTGGTTAAAATGAACTCTGCCCACAGCGTTAAAAAGCTGCGTGTACGTGAATGCATCAATGATAATATCTCAATAACATTTTCAATAATACCTTTTAAGAATAACTTATTCTGGTGTTTAATAATCACTTTTATAAGCTGCAGTCACAACTTTTATATACTTTTACTTAATAGAGTACTATTGAACTGTGGTATTATTACTTTTAAAAAGTATAGTGTCTGAATACTTCTTCCTCCACTGGTGCTGTAGCCTAGATTAAACAACCAAAACCAATAAGTTTCTATAATAAGATAGATGGAAAGGAGGCACTTTCATTATTACTAAGTAAAACTGAAAGCAGGACTTTTACTTTTAAAAGAGTATTTTACATTGTTGTATTGCTACTTTTACTGAAGTCAAAGATCAGAATGCTTCTGTCATCACTGGTGAACATACATGCAGGTACTTCATCTTGATCCGTTCTTATCTGCTAATTTACAACTTCAAATGACCTCGTTATCAGTTAACCCGACATTTGTGCTACTTAAGAAAGTTAAGTGTTATAAAATCCTCCAAGTTAATTACATTTGAACCTTTCTGACACCTCAGCGTAAGGAAGAGGTCCGATCGAGATGTAATTAAGTGGCTTTTGAAATATGTCAAGGTAATAAGACAGACTCAGTCCTGCATCTGGCACTTATCTGTGAAGAACCTCACACTAAAGTGCAGCTCACTGTGCCACTGCGTGAAATTACACTAAAAAAGCTTCTCTTTTTTTTCCTTTTTTTTTCACCCCCTCATGCGCGCTCACGAGCACGCGTTCACGTTTGGCAGCTCCACGTCGACATTCTTCCAGCTGCATATAGTGAACTGCACAGGACTGGGGGAAGAAAAGGTAAAAGCGGCGGTAGCCACCTTACGATCAGAGCGCTGCAAGTCCGCAGACGGACATCAACCGCAGAGAAAACAGGCGTTTGCGCTGAGAGTCCAGCCATGGCCTGCAGTGATCGCTTTCTGCTTTTGCATTTTATGATCAAAACTACTCGCCCCTCGTGTTGGATTGCAGCTGGTCCCTTGCGTCTACCTATATCAGGTACAGTATGACTTGCAGAACTTAACTTTGCCTTTATCGTATCACTTCTTGTGTAAAGAATTGTCAGTATTAAGAGTGATGCGTGGCACCGTTTGTTAAGTTGCATTATTTTGCACTTCTAAAGTTGCTGTCACTTGATGTGGCAAGTGCCCTAACTACCCTCCAACTGACAGAGCTTAACACTGCTGCAGCTTTCTGCTCTTTCCTCATTGCTATCATATCTGTCGACATTGTTTAGTGAATAGCTCATTCTCCAGGGCCTGTTCAATTCAGAAAGTTGCCCAAGCTCAACAGGTAGACTCAGTGACACATTGGCACAGGAGTGAAATAATCCCAGTGAAGTTAAAAGAGTGAAAACTTCAAACATGTCAGCTCATGCAGAGACTGGTTCATATGTTAACTTTGCAACCAGATGGTCAAGCTTAAAGAGGTAAGTACATGTATTTTAGGATACATTTTTGGTGATGTGCGTACAGGGTTAACTCTTGTACATGGCCAAATGATATTTAGCCATTTAATGATTTCTGTAGAGAGCTGGCAATGTGTAAAAAGACTCCATCTGGCCTGCTTTACCTGTGTGACTCTAGGGAGGACCCACCACACAGCAAGCCTTTCTGTAGGCCCAGTCTTTAAAGCAATCAAGCTTATACAAATGACACCAGCCATTTTATCTCTTGCAGTTAGATGTTTTGCACTAAGGTCAATGCAGTGAAAAAAGACATAATCAAAGTGGATGTTGTTTTTTCTTTGTGTTATGTGCCTTACTACAGGTTAAAGGAGCACCCAGTCATGAGGAGGATAAGGTCCTGCACAAGGACAAACCTATGAGGTGGCATTGTGGCTTTCCAAATAAAGTTCTGTGATACACTTAGACTCTAATTGCTCGCAGTCAGTGCATTACAGAACTTTGTTTTGGGAGTTAATACTTTAACCTGTGGGAAACAAATCCTCAAACATCTGGACATTTAAGTTTACAGCGTGGCGCAGTATTCCTGTTGACAAATGAACTGTTTTCTTAAATAAAGTTTCACTCTGTTTTAAGCATTTTTCACGGCCTCTGTCTTTTTTGGAGTATTTAATGTAGGTTAGCGTGTATTCTACAGTCACGGTACGCTGCTTGTCATCTATGTGCTGTAACTGTGTTCACTCATTACTTAAAGAGCACTGCTGTGTGCCATATGGAAACAGTAGTCACGCTGGTCAGACGGCTGAGTGGAGGCGTAAACAAGTCACATTGTTTCAGGATACTCTGTTTTTAAAACCACGTCACAAATCTAACATGAGGAATATTGAGACTATGATGATGTAGCTTGAATAATGTCTTTTTTTATATATAAATGGGACAGATAATCCAATTTAAATTGATTAGCCTCAAACTATAGATTTGTTATTTTGGGTTTAAATTGCCAGTTTTGGTGAAATAGACAATATACAATATATATAAGGGTAGAAAATGAGCAAAAATAAAAATCTGATATTTAGCTCGTAGGATTGATTAACTGCATTATTCCACTTTTTGTCCACTATTTCTCTTTCTTGTGTTATTCTGAGCCAAGTCAAGCTGCTGTTAACTTTTGCCCATGCATTATTTTTGACTTTAGAAACTGCTGATAAAGGCATCATTTGTAACCTTTATTTCCCTTGAACATAGAGGATTTTGTAATGATCATTTTTTCTTTTTGAGAGACTTTCTGTCCTTTTCAATATTTCAAGCTGCAGTTTTAGAAAGGCTCAATTCATTATGTTATCTCGTAACAGCTACGCACGCTGACTGTAAATTCCAGTCTCAACAATCAATGGAGCATATGCAACCAGTCGTATACTGCAAGGCATGCTGGGAAATACGTAAAACGGTGCATTCAAGTGCTCCTCTTTAACTCCTGTTTTAGAATTCAAAGAAAATGTCAGATGTGGAACTGTGTTCTTCGGTTAAGAAGTTTTAAAGAGAGACAATAAAACACACAATACACTTTTATTGTGAACCCTACCATACTCACAGGCATTTCCTTATATTTGCCCTTACCAAAAAGCATGCACATGAAATTTGTAGCATAATGTATTTTAGCTAGGTCTGCAACTAGGGACTATTTAGGTTATCACGGTTAATCAAACGACAGTTCTCTTAAATCCTAAAGTGCCATATTCCCATTACTTGTTTTGCCCGTCCTACAATCCAAAAGCCTAAACTGTTTACTATCATATATTTCACATTGAAGAAGCCAGTACCAGCAAATGTTTCAAATTGATAGATTAATTTTCTGTCAATCCCCTTATCGTTTCACCCGGAATAATGTCCAATAACCAATTAACATTCCACAGAGTAACCATGTTTGAGATTTATCCTTTGGTAGGGTCTTACAATTGCGTTTTAGCGTCTCCCTCTCCGCCTCCCAACCGTGGCAAGAGAAAATTCCCATTTTCTGAGATGCCAGGCATTTACCTCAATTCGGGCCACTCATGCGGATGGTGAAAACTCCGACGGGCATTGAATGCAGCGCACTTTCCCTGCGCTGACCTCTGACAGCCGCTCATGGATCCGCTCCCTCCCTTCACAAACACGGAAGCAGCATGGCGTCCAACAGCAGCGGCGGCGGCAGCTCCGACAGGCAACGGATTGCACAGCAGAGACTGAAGATAATTGCCGGGCATTTACAGAGATCGGAGGACGGTGACTCGACCATCCTAGCCGCGGAGTGCAAAGCTCAGGGGAGCAAGACAGATGTCTCCAGCGAGGGGACGACGGTGCCGAGGAGGAGGTACAAGGCTGTGATGGAGCGGTGGACAGGGGTCCAACCTCTGTGGCTCTAGCTAGTTATTATGTCAAACATCAGTGGACTAACATCTAAGCATGAACCAGTGGGGTGACATACACTGACAGATTGGTTCCCCCCTCTCTTCCAGGCATTAATAACGCAGGGAGACGAGGCTAAAGCGGGTTTTAATTAGCCTGCTAGCTAACGTTATTTGGCTACAGAGTAGTCATTCGCTCTGGAGTGGGTGCAGCTAGCTTTGCTCTCTGGAGTTTAACGTTGGCATGGTCGACTTTCTCGAAGTTGGTCAGCTGTGGCTTTCCCTGTATCTGATAATAACTATTTTAAATCGCCATATGACAACGTTTCGGTGTCAGTGAGGTTGTAGAAAGCCGAGGAGAAGTCTAAACGTTGTAGCTAATCTTCTGGCATTTTCTGCCCCAGATAAAAAAGTCGTTGAATGGAATTTATCGACAATCAAAGTTCAAGTTGCCGGCTAGCTTTTAACGGTAGACGTTACTGTAACCGTTACTGTTACATACAGTCGTTACTGTGTGATTAATCACCTTTTTCATTCAAAAACTCTGCACGAGCTATGTGCTTTAATCCAGCTGATACAGTAACTCCTCATTTGCTTACCATGCTAACATGTTGCTATGGGCACTATTGAGATCGGGAAATTGCTGTCTTTGATTTTACTGAGCTGGATTTTTACATACGGGACGCCATAGAAAAGACATACAGTTTGGAACAACAGGCGGAGGAGACAGTGAAACTTCTGTGTCTTCTGTTGATCTGATTGGCCAGAACAAGTAGTGGTCTGACTTTCAACCTATTGGCAGCTCAGTTCCTTTTGAGGAGACGCCACCACGCTGTGCTGACATCTAGTGTCAGTCTGAGATAACAGCTGAAGCTACATGTAAGATTAGCACTCTGAAGAAAAGCATCTGGCATTTTGAAATGTCCTCTTCGTCAGTATGACACTGATGCTATGATGAAATACTATGTATTGCAGCCCTGTCTCTTCTGCCAGTTGTTATGCTGAACTGGAGTGTGGACTTATAGTGTCTCAAAATATGAGGTTTGACAGTTAAGGAAAAGAATTGCAAACAGTTACACTTTCATATTGTCTTTGTCCCTGCCTTTTCTTTAATTATACATAACCACATACCATGCTGTGGCATAAAATAAATAACAGATAGTGTCTGGTTGTTCAGAGAATTGCACAGAGACTTCCTCAGTTCAGCCTGTCTGCGTCTTTGCAGACATTCTCACGGCTGCCTTTCTTGTATGGCTTGTTATGTGGTTTCAGGCACAAATCCTGATTTGCAGGTTGTATGGGGTCTCAGCTCCATAGTTCAATTAAAAGCATACCACAGCCTCTGCAACCACCACGAATGCATTGATGAAGGGATATCCATTCCATTTGTGCCGGTTATATAAATGTAACAGTTTATTTGGTACACCATGCTGGAACTAATGCAGCCATGAAGCTCAGTTTGTCTTAAAACTGGTTTATGTGGGTGCATTTTGGTCATTTTCGAGGCTCTGGTTTTATGGTAGTGCACTATCCTGAGAGGTATTCTAATGGTTGTCCAGTGTAGCTGTACATATGCACATTTAATTAGAGCTGTGTGCAATTTCACGTATCCCATAACCTCATCTCTGCTTATAGTGTACAATTAAGTGACATTATCTTTATCAACTTTTATCTGTTGTTGTTTCTGTCCAAAGAAGCATCATTTTGACGCAGAAACATCATTCTGCGTGCAACATAGTGTGTTCAATGTCTGACAATTTTAGTTACCAGTATGCAAAATTTGTTGCCTGTTTATATATAGATATAGATATAGATAAGGAAGAATGTTAGTTCAGCATTTAAACATCATTCACACATTGATTTCTTTAATTACAACGTTCCAGAGATCCATTTTGTTCTCTTTCCTTTTTGTTATATCCAATATGCTTCAGGTCTAGTTAAGTAATGTCAAGGCAGTTTTATTTATGTTGGACAAATTTACAAATCACAAATTTGCAACAATCGTTAGACAGGCAGGAAAGAGGTGAGTTTATCAAAACAAATTCATCAAGACCTACTGTTGTCACTGACCTGGCCTCACATTTACCCCATTTATTGATACATTTTCATTCAGTATGTTCAGCAGCTGTGACAGCACATCACCGCTGGCGAGGATTCATTAAAGTGTGACTCAGTGTGTCACTCTCGCTTCTGCTCTCACTCTTAATTTATAGGAAACTCCATTTTGGCAGATATTAATCTTAATTACGGCTTTTACTCCACCGTGGTAGCATCCCGTCCCAGGTGACCCATGAGTTATGGTTGCTCTGTGAGTGGTGGGCTGTCTTTCTGCAGAGTGTAAGCATAGCACACAAGCTGCACGGTACTGGAGAACAGACAGCGTGGCGTGATCTTTTGGTTGGGAAGCCAGTGATTGTAACAGAAACAGTAATAGCTTGGTAGCATTTGCTGTACTCCAATGTGGTTGGTGATTCCACAGCAAAGAAAAGAAAGAATAGCTGGTGCTTCAGGGCTATCTAAGTCGATATATGTGCTTAATAATTAGCTGAAGCTGTTACTTCAGCGCACATGTTCAGACCTAATCATAGAAACTGAGTAGTATTGAAACTAGCTACGGCTAAGAGCGCCTACCAGGTGCCTTAATGGAAAATCTTTCAGTATCTGGGATGGGAAATGGCTGACGGCACAGGCAGTGTCTGTAAGCTCTCTCCGTTGATAAATATGGCATTTGAATGTGTCGCTTCTGCATTATAATGTCAACAGGCTGTGAGCAGAGCGTCACCCAGGGTAATATTGTAGGTGTGCCTGTCACCCCTCCCCCTCCCATACTGTAAATTTGGCAAGTGATAGTCACCCCCACCTCAGATGAATGCAAGGGCTGTGATTTTCTGAATAAAATAAGAAGACTTCCCTCAGTGAAATGCTATATGTCTCTGTGTTAAAATGTCAGCTTGAAGTATCATATAATCAGCAGGGAGTTTCCTTATTCCTCTAGTTGGAATTGCCCATGCCAGAACTAGTGTCAGCCCAAAGGGACTGTGGTAGCAAACAAAGGATATACCAGGTCACTACGTCTGGGAATCACCTCCACACTTGCTCTGATGGTATTTCATTTCTTTGCCATATCTGCAGTGTGATGTGTATGAGTTGACTTAACCTCTGGCAATGTTTGTTTTTCCACAGGCAGGAGATTATGAAATGGAATGGCTGGGGATACAGCGATTCAAGATTTCTCTTCAACAAGAAAGGCCAAGCAGAATTTACTGGCAAAAGGTACTGTATAATCTCACATCGCTGCTCTTGGATGTACCGGGTGTGCTTCTCTGTTGAGGATTTAGAAAAATCAAGCAGTACTCTGTCTCATTCGCTCCCTCTAATCTGGTTTTAGCACGTCCACTGCATGCCTGGCGTCAGCATTCATATTTTTGGGTGACTTGAGGCTGGAGTTATGCATTGATCATTTCCTCAGCCCATACTGTGAGCCCAGCTTTGGAAATCAGTTGTGGTCTCCTTCCTACGCTCACAGCAATGTGGTGCTACTGCCACCTGGTGGCTGGCATTTGAACTGTTCACTGTCACCCGAGAAGGTCACTGGTTGTGATTTCCAGCTTTTCCGAACTCTGTTGCTCCTAAACAGAAACCGCTCTCCAATCTGTTAGAAAATGGAACATATTATGTTAGTCATTATTGGCATGTCTCTGGAGAGCTGTGGGTAAAGTTATTCACTGACTGCTGGAGAAAAAAACAATAGTTTGAATGTCTGAGGGTGTCCAGAAACAAAGCCAGTTGTCCTCAGTCTTATTGAATATGGCTTCAGTTTACAGCAGAGAGAACGGCTCCCTCCCTGTTTCCCATGGTAAGAGCAGTTGTATAGATGAGCCTTGTTTTTTCTGATCATGACATATAACTTAAGAAGAGACAGCCCTGCTTGCCCGATTGCAAACTGGCACGTTGTGTATGAGGATGTGCTTTGAGTAATGAGTGGAGCTGAACAGGATGTTGCACAGCGAATGGTTTCCTCCTGCACAAGCAGTTGCCACAAACGGCTCTGAGCTCTCCCGACTGAAAAGCTACCTGGTCAGCGTACAGTAACTGAGGCTGGGGAGCAGCTGAATGAGTGTCAGAGATGGTTTTCCCCTCCTCCGTGCTCAGTGTTACAGAGGCTTTTTCATTATAGAGTGTGCTTCATAGTCTCTTGGACAAAGGCACACCACAGTCCCCTGATGGGCTGGCCCAGGCTGTGCCAGCAGCTCAATTATGCAAGGGATGGCGAGGGCGACCACACGGACAGCGCTGTCAGTGCTGCTCTGCTTGCCTAATAACCTCACTGGACTCAAAACCTTGCACTCTATTCTTATTAGACACAGGCCTGGTTTTCCAAGTGAGTAAGCCCAGTCAAGCATTTAGATGTTTTTAATCAAGCGCTTTGACTCCCACTGCAGGAAATCACTGATACACTTGGCTTAGTTGATTTTGTTTGTTTATTTGTTTGTTCACACAATCTGTCTTCCTTTACACAATGCAGGTATAGGCTAAGCGGCATGATCATTCCTGGTCTGAAAGATTGGTTTGAAAGCACGTTTGGAGCCAGTCTGCAGCATAAAACTCCTGCAACAGTGAGTGTAATTCATATTTATTTGTTGTGTCTTCAGTGAATGGCAAAGAAGAGCACTTAGTTCCACACACCACAATGGTTTGTTTTGTTGTTTTCAGCCCATTCTGACCAGTAGTGCTGTACAGACTCCCACTCTAAATGATGCCTTCGTGGAGGAGTTGAAATCCACGGGTATTCCCTTCTCTCATGACGCAGAGGACCGGGTGTTTCGCGCCCACGGTAAGGCATGCTGGGAGTAGACTTTGGACATTTCCACCCAAACAAAATCACCCACTTCGTCTGATTGTTCAGCGTGATTTTCAATTCAGCAATGGTGCTTTTATTTTTGCGTTCACTCCTTTCCTGTGTTTTTTCCCCAGGCCATTGCTTGCATGAGATCTTTGCTCTGCGGGAAGGGAAAATTGGTCGTGTTCCAGATATGGTGGTGTGGCCAAGTGAGTTCCAAAGCTGTGTCATCTCCGTGTTTTTATCGCTCTGTTTTTCTCCTCCCACGTAGCATCACTGATCCCCCTGCTGGCTTAGGTGATTTAAAGGGTTAATCTCTGCAGAGGCAGGGATATTAATATGTATGAGTGGAGGCTTAATAAGAAGCGTCAGGGGGAGGACGGTTGACACCCAATACACCACGGTCTGGCCCTGCACAGTACACCCATGAATTATGATTCCGAGATTGGTTTTCTGTTGTTATGGCTGGCACTATTTTATCATGCAAATGAGTGTTGACTGGTGGTTGAAACTTGATTAGCAGCCTCCCAATTGGGCAGCAAATCACAAAGGAACTGTACATATTGTTTCATCCACACGAGCACCAAATGTTAATTTTACAAACCCTGCAAATACAAACTCATTTGCTCTGTATCCAGTAGATATTTTGACATGTCATTAGCATTCCTCAGTAGTCCAAAGCTAAGTCTAGCTGCGTTGTTGAAGTGGAGGTCTAGTTTGTTGAACTGTAATCTGCAGACGGCTGTGTGCTGTGTGTTTAATTGCATGGCAAAATGAACTAGAACGCAGGCATTTCTCACTGCGTCTGAAAGCACTTGAGACCAGTCAAGCACATCCATGTAGGTAGATATTGCCACCCTTCCCACTCCCTCACTGCTCCAGTGTGAATGGATGCGGGCTCTGTGATTGGCTGAAGCATGTTTGTATTGATGCAGCACATCCCACCCCAGAGAGCGTAGCTTCATGCAGTCTGACTCCGCCTGAGGAGAGCCTCGGGCAAATCACAACTATCAGGCAAATCAAAACACACCCTGCCTCTCTGCCGCTCCCCCGGCTCTAATGGCTCAGGCCATATACATTTATTTATTGTCTTCTGTATACACCAAGTGTTAAGTGCCATTTTTTTATTTCCTTTTGTAATGCGTCTAGTACTGGTTATTATGTGAACGCTTAATTTATGAATGCAATGGAGGACGGTAAATGAAAACATTTCCTTTACGACGGCCACTTATTTCGAAAACGATATTCTGTGTCTTTGCAGACTGCCACAATGAGGTTGTGAAACTTGTGGAGCTGGCGTGCAAACATAATGTTTGTTTGATGCCGTATGGAGGTGAGTCATGAAATCAGTGGCTCTAATCAGCATAATTAGCTGTCACAGACTCTATATATCAGGCCACTAGATGTGTATTTTCATTTAATGTACTTAAATATAGTATTTATTCCCATCCCATGCTTGTGAAATTCGTCGCAGTGGACCCTGTGCAGAATGTTATGTCTGGCTTTGTACGTTTTGTACTGAAGCAACAGAAAAAGAAATATTAGCAGGCATCCCACAGGCCACTAATCTAATCATGTGATGTCACCACCACGTCTGCAGGTCACCTCCACCTCTGCCATATGGAATATCTTTGTCTACCCCCTCCTCTATGTCTTCTGTCACTCACTACTCTTAGCTACATCATGATGACAAAATTAGCCTTATATTGTGTCGCAGCAGTTTGCCAACAGATTCATGTCAGTGATATAATCAATAAAAGCCAGTCACACATTTGTGCAATTAAATCCTGAAGCCTTCGGTCATTTTAAAAGAATTAGGACATTTGCACTGTGCAAACATTCCTTTTTTACTATATTTTGTATAATTGTCAGTGCATCCTTTAAATATATTGCAGCACCTGCTCCAAACGGCTTTCCAAATGATGAAAAGTTGCCTGTCATTTGAAAAATTTCCACACCTTTTCCGCAATATGATACCTGAGTTTACTACTCATAACAAAACAATTATTTTTAACTGCCTTTCTTTGAGAAATATTGACCCCTTTTTTTATTGTAATCAAAACAACCAAACCTCTCAGACACAGCAATGTTTAACACAAGAAGCTGTGTGTGTGTGTGTGTGTGTGTGTGTGTGTGTGTGTGTGTGTGTGTGTGTGTGTGTGTGTGTGTGTGTGTGTGTGTGTGTTAATAACATGAAACCAGGAGAGTGTACAGTATAATCTCATGGCCCATTTGAAGGCTTCTCTGCTGTAACTCAGATTCTAACTGTTGCTTCTCCTCTCTCAGGAGGGACTAGTGTCTCTAGTGCCCTAGAGTGCCCCCCAGAGGAAACTCGCTCCATTGTCTCTCTGGATACCTCGCAGATGGTACGTAAACAACTGTGTCTGTGAGTTTCAAACCCGTTAATCTGCTTTGTTGACAAGAAAAAGTGAAACCAAAACAGACACAGTCTGATACAGCTGAATGCTGTCATTGTGAAAATGTCACATTCCTGCGACTGAGAGACTTTACTGTACTGGCTTATATTAAAAGAGTCTTACTCCAATTTTTTTGTATTTATGTAAACAGAGATTGGTGAATGTGCTGTAACATAACGCCAATATACATGCTGCTGCCTCAAAAATGACCATAGAGCTAATTATGTGTTCATTGTTAATGCTTCTTAATGATTGAATTCAGACTACACACTATTGCATAAAGGAATAATATTGTTTATCAACAACATGCTGAAAAAAAATTTAGTGTCCATGTTCAGGATATTGTTAAAAATGATAAATGTGGGGAAATTTTCCTGTTAATAGATAGTAGTAGATGTTAAATAATATAAGTCACTTGAGGAAATCACCTTGGGCTCAGGGAAACTGTGATAGACATTTTTAACTATTTTTTCAGATGAATCTTGAAAATAAGCATTCATTGCAGCCATAGTTTATGTGTAGGAACTCCATTCTTGTTTTTAAAATGATAAATATGTCCCTTGTGCATGAGCATTTCACCATGAAGGTGATGATGTTTCATTGGATATGGTATAAATGGTGAATATTGCCAGCAGTACAGTACAGTACAGTACAGCCCTTTGATCCAGGCTCAAATAGAGGTGATATATAAGCTGTCTGGACGCTACGAGCCTCTCAGTCGTTGAGTTTGGTGCCACAGACACCAGTGACCAGTGTTATGTGTCAGGGGTCAGAGGTCAGGTGGCTCCAGTGGAAGCACATGAAAGGAGCAGTGTGGTTGGAACATAAAGTTTTTGACCTCTGGAGAATAATTGATTGCAGGTGTGAAATGACCTCCTGCAGGTAGGGGTAGGCCACGTGCCAAACGGCCCAAATAAGAGGCATATATTTGGAATTAGATGTTAAATTGAGTTTAACCTTGAGGAAACGGTGTCCGCCCTGCAGCCCCTCTGCACACGTTTATCCTCGGACATGTGACCGTCAGGCTAGAAGGACAAAACTTCCAGCAGTATAAGCAAACTGTCAAGGGACTGTTTCCACGGACTGCTGATGAGTGCACTGTAAAAGTCAGATGACAGACATGGCAACATAGCATTTTTTAGGATCTGTAACCTGCATCAAATGAATAGTGTTTTATGTTTGACATGTGAAACAACCAGCATTAGAGAGTTTTGTGTTCATACAGGATGTTTTATGACCTCCTCTGTCATGTTGTTTGTTCTTTCATTCACAGAACCGCATTCTGTGGATCGACGAGAAAAATCTAACTGCCCATGTGGAAGCTGGCATCGTCGGTCAGGAGTTGGAGAGACTGGTAAGCACCTGCGCATCCATCCATCTTCATTCACAGAAAGAGCTTACATTACTGTAACGTGGCGCCAGCAGTCGAGCTGTGCGACCCATTCACGCGTCGGTTGCCCATGCTCAGTCACCTTGGTACCCTTTGCTCAGTAGATCTAACAGGGTTTAGAAAGGAGTTTGAGCAGAGGAGCAGAGTGCTGAAGGGTAGAGATTAGAGAGTGAGGCGGCGGTCATGAGCAGATGGCACCATCAAGCTAATTCAGAAAAATGGAGAAGGAGCGGGCATTTGATGTAGAGGAATGCGTGAGCTGCATCTAAAGCAGACTCCACCCCTGCGTTTAGACTGGGCCATTTTGATGGAGCAGATGGGTCTGCATTATAAACTGCCTTCCAGGGGAGTGCAGTGATAAAACCAGGCCTGACTTAACCCCCCATCTTGTGCCTCTGGTGGGGGTTGTTGTTGTACTTTGAGGTCCTTATTATTATTACTATTAAATGTTCTGCTTAAAGATGCGATCTTTTAAGGGTTGAGCTGCCTTGAGGAGAGTGTGTGGGTTCCTGATGACCTACACATTCTACCCAAAGCCGTAGAGATGGTGTGTCTGATGAAGGTTGCTGGGTTGCTCAAAGGGTTTTTTTTTTTTTTGGTCACAGTACAAAATGACCTCAAACTACACTGTCACTTTGTTATTTAGCAAATAATTAAGAAGTGCAGTATTTTGTGCTTTGGGTGGGGCTGTGGAAGCTGAATCTGTCGCAATCTTTCGTCAAGACTGTCTGTATAATACACAGATTTACACAACAAGAAGAAGGGAAGATTCTGTAATTGTAATTTCACTAGTATTGATTAAAAAAGGTCTTAATATGTCACCTGGCACGTCCCAGACGATGCACTGACGTGTCTTTTCAGTCTTTTTCTTGATTTATTCCACTCGGGTTATTTTAGGCCATAGTAAAAATATATGATGCCATAAAACCTGTGTTTTAGCATTGCAGCAAAATGAGAACAGTGAAATTCAGCGGCAGAGCTGCAATTATTTTTTTTTCCCTTTACATGCTCAATCTTTTTGCTTGTTATTAAAACATTCTTGTGGGTTTACAACATCATTGTCTTCCAAACATTTTCGGCCTTCTTTGAATCGCAACAACCAACGCTTGTTCTCTTTCATTTTTCCACAGCTTAATGAGAGTGGCTATTGTACGGGGCATGAGCCGGACTCCATGGAGTTCAGCTCCCTGGGGGGCTGGGTAGCAACCAGAGCATCAGGCATGAAGAAGAACATCTACGGCAACATTGAGGACCTGGTGAGTCTCATGCCGTCCCCTTTACCCCCCTGCTCATGTTTGTTGCGAATGCAGGATGACAGTCCGGACATTAGAAGGAAATTATTAGCAAGTTCTGTGGACTTTGCCCTCACCTCCAAGATGCAGCGGTCACACTCAGCTATGAAGTGTGTTCATGCATGCAGGGCACACCTGATACCCAAATGATAATATTTTGTCAGCACTGTAAATCTGTGACAGAAAAGTATTGCACCGTTTACATATTTTTCTCTCTAAAAGTGTTTGCTGTGTTGCTCTTTTCTGCCTGAATAGGTCATCCACATAAAGATGGTGACCCCACAAGGAGTGATTGAAAAGAGCTGTCAGGGTCCACGGATGTCCACTGGGCCAGACGTTCACCACTTCATCCTGGGCTCAGAAGGTTTGCTTCATTTCTCGTGTGTTTTCAGAGCATGTGCTGCGTGTGAGAGCTTGTGCGTTAATGAGGATTTGCGCGGAAATTTTGTGTGATAAAACCGTAACATAAGGACTGTTCTCATGCTCTGTGCTTCTTACACATTAACTAGCTTTGGTGAAAAAGTGATCTGGAGGCACTTTAGTTCAGAGCCAGCAAGCGTCCTCTCCACCCCATCTGCAGTGCCCTGTCCTTGTGAATGCCCACAGAGAATACTGCCATATGCCAGGTTTCCCCTACATAATGAGGAGGTTCACAGACTCTTGGCATCGTTATGTTAAACATCTGTGGATGCAAACTTATATTTGCCCTACAAAGCTCAGCAATCTGCTCCCTGACTGGGCTAGGATCACTGCAGAAATCTCTATTTGTCCTCATTAGTAGTGAATTCAGTACCAAGACAACCACCAGTGTATAATGACCAATGTAGAATGTGGACTAGCGCTGAAAGTGTTTCCACATTGTGAAAGTATCATCAGTAGTCAATATATGTTAACTTTTGTCAGTGAGTGATTAATGCACTTCATTCATGTCCAACTGCTTTTTTTTTTTTTTGAAGAATTTTGTATTTGTTTTTAACATACAAAGAATACAAGTTTTTAAAAGTTGCATCATGACTGTGCAGGTTAACTTGTACAGTAGAAGTCTGCATTTGACAGTTAAACCATGTTATAACTCTAATTCTAACTCTAACAAAACTAAACTGAAAACAGTTCAAAAACAATATATTTATGTTTTTTACTTCATCAGCTTCATTGATTTTTGTAAATATCTGCTACAACACATTTCAAACAAGTTATGACAGAAGCAACTAAAGACTGGGAGAGTTGTGGAACGCTCCAAAAACACCTGTTTGGATCATTCCACAGGTAAACAGGCTCATTGGTAACAGGTGATAGTATCATGATTGGGTATGAAAGGGACATAATTGTATAAAGGATGTTACTACATGGGCTCGGGTGCACTTCATAAAACTGTTGCTAATAAACACCTCTAACTGTAACTGAGTCAGCACACAGTTAATGATCTTATAAATAGAATTTCATTATGACTGATGGATGTTTGACATAAGTTATAAACACTTGCACAGGCTTGTGTGGAGTTCTTGTATTTTCCCTTAACTTTACTTCCCCAAAAGTCAAATTTGCAGAGCAGTGATGGCAGTGAAAGCAGTACACACATCAGGGCTCTTGTCAAAGCTTCCCCTGATGTTAAATTTATGGCCCTCTGACGTTTTCACAACAATAAGTTGATTTTCATTGAGTCAGTCTAACCTCAGATGTGTCTAATCTTTACAAAACAGCATCAACAGCTGCAAAAACATAGCTTGGAGAACAAAAAGAAGAAAACTCAACTTATGTTCAGCAACAGTAGTCCATGACAACAGGTTGAATGTTTTAGGCCCAATTTATAGATCAAGGCTAATAGTTATAGTTATAATAATGCAGGCACATAAGAGTAGGTAGTGTAAAGGCGGGGTTTAGTGCTGGAACTGAGATGGGACAGGACCACACGTCTCTGGAAGAACATGGACTTCTGGGAGGCCTAACGCTGGACCGAGAGGTTATACCACCTCATGGTCTCATTAAAATTATCTACCTCCTCACTCCAGAAACAGCATCCTCCGGTCTGACGGCAGGCCACAACAACAAGGCGCCGCACTAAAACCCTCAACTACGCCCTGCATGTTAAGTGGAATGCATCCTTTTTATCAGAAATTACTGTGAAACCCGGAGCTTCTCATTCACCGCGCAACAGCCGGGTCTCTCTATCTCTCTGACCTTGAAGTAGCCTGAATGCAAAGTATTTCCTTCTCTCTTTCTTCGATCGGTGTGACGAATGATTGGAATAATCAATGTTAATCCCTTTGTCTTTTAAACTCCTCTCAGCCGTGGAGGATGTGATGTAGGTGAGTGTTTGCCTACCAGCGCTAATTTAATGCACAGAGTCAGAGTTTTGATTCTGAAGTGGGGCCTTCATGGTTGTTAATGTTGTCCACGCGCATTTCTTCTTTTTTTGGGGGGGTCAGAAATCTTTTCAGACCCTTCATTGTAGACAGTCCCTCTCCTCTAAGATGAGGTTGCTTTAAAAGAGATGCTCACAGTAAATATGGCTTAGCTGCACTCCAGCATTTCATTGCATTGAGTTCATCCCCAAGAGAGTGTTTTCTGACCTTGCTGTTCTTATGGCCCCCCTTTATTCCTCACTCGCTCACCCACTTTTACTCCTCCCCATCTCTCTCTCTCTCTCTCTCTCTCTCTCTCTCTCTCTCTCTCTCTCTCTCTCCTCTCGCTCTCTCTCTGACTCCGCCTTCGCCTCCGCCTCGCTCGCCTGCTCAGTGGCTCCTCCTGCATACTGTCAGGAAGGGGAGGGGCTTTCTGTGGCTGAATCCTAATGGAGTCTTATGTTTTCCACTGGGCCACTAGGGAGCAGCGCGTGGCATGTAGTGTCACGTTAGAGGGCTCATTAACAGCCATAACAGGCTCCTAATGGAACAGGCTATGTTCAGGAGAGTTGCCTCTCTAAAAGGATCGTCTGCAGTAACACAGAACATGCAGGCTGGGGGGCAGTGATGGGTAATAAAATTATATGTTTGATTGTTGAATCAGTTAAATGTCAGAAAATAGTTATGAGAGATGCACTGTACACTACCTGCTCAGCACTAAACAACAGACAGACATAGTTAGCAACTAGCTGGTGAACATAGTGGAGCATTTAGCAGCTAAAGAGGCAGATATTTCCCACAGGAGCTGAAAGAAACCAAAAACAGAGCTAAAATAGAGTGAATATTGAGCTTCCGTAACCGACAGAAACACCAAATGAATGATCATCTTCCTCCTTACAGAGGTGATTGTTTGTCAGTGTTGTGTTGACAGTAATAAGTAATTCATTTAGTACATCATTCACAGGAGAAGTAATAACAGTAAAGTACATACTGTGAGGAAACCCAGCAGTAACCTCAAGTGACTGCCTTAAAGATCGCTGTTGAGTTGAATGACCAATCATTTCAACTACAATAAAATACTCCAAGTTCCACAAAGGTAGCGTTTATTACACAAGTGTTGTGTCGGATTTTACAGGGGTTTTTATTTTTCTCGTCACTCTGCACTTATCATAAACTCCTTCAAAGAGAGACGAGAGGGAAATTTACCAAAAGATGTCAACACAATCTCTCTTTTGTTTTTCTGTTTATGATAAATGAATGTTGCAGGGGAAGGCAGATAGCGCTCCCTAGCTGCAGTTTGTTATGATATTTAGATGAAAGTGGTTGTTTAAAGTATTCTTCCCAGATATATTTGCTGCGTAAGGCAGAGTAGACCCTGGCTTTTCTACATGCAATGTGACTCCCTCAGCTGCAGCAGCTAATGGTTGATGGTTTTCAGGGTCATTAGGCCAGCCAGAGGCTTCGGTGGACCTGTGCGTGTGTTGCCTCTGTTGGCCTCACTGCCTTTGATAGAGCCCCGCTTTATTTCCTCATGTTCTTAAGTTGATAAATCTTAGTTGTCCCCCAGTGTGTGGCAGAAAACCAGATATACTAGGTGAAATGTGAGACAAAGGTCACCCAAAGGACCCTTGGGACATGTACCAGAGCCCAGTAAAACAGTCTTTAAGTCCTGGTCTAAGAAGTGGGTTAGGTCATATAAATTGTGGGAACTGATTTGCTTCTCTTTGTTCTCCTCAAAATCTCTCACTGTGATTTTCCACAGGAACCCTGGGCGTGGTGACGGAGGTAACGATGAAGATTCGTCCCATTCCAGAGTATCGGAAATACGGCTCTGTGGTATTCCCTAATTTCGAGCAGGGAGTTGCCTGTCTTCGAGAGGTTGCCAAACAGGTAACATGTTAATCTCTCCTCAAATATGCTGCGTCTCGTCACTGCTTCACCCCCCTGTCTCAACACGAGGCCAGGAACCTTTTGAGTGCGTTTGAGGCTGGCCCAACCTGCAATAAGCAGCATCAGGTCTTCACTTCACCTCTTTACTCATTTAAAACTGACCTGCCAGCAACAAGCAGCAAAAAGAATCTAAATGTGTTTTTAGACTGTACTCCGTTCAGACCTTAGTGGTCCAAGCTAAGCTGTCCCCTGTAACACACTGACAGGGTACACTGACACGACAAATGGCTTGAAGTCTATAGACTGTATGTTTGGAATGAACTTAAGGCCAAAAGCTTTCAAGCCAAAAGCTTCAGCACTTGCACAAACTAACATAGACCAACTTGTGTTTTTCAGAGGTGTGCCCCAGCATCAATACGACTCATGGATAATGAACAGTTTAAATTTGGTAAGTTTTGTTTGATCATTCACAATATAGGCCAGCCCAGACTTGAAGCATTGCACGTCCCAGCTGTCATCTGTTCTGCATGAACATCCCTCTCGTTTTAGCCCTTTGAGTGCTTTGTGCTAACACATCACTGTACAACGAGGGCTTTATTTAGGCACAATTTAACCTTTGGCTTTGACTGGAGAGCTTTGCATCATGTGATAGGCTTTTAACCAGCAGCATGCCAATAATCATATTTATTCTTAGCTGGAATTTGTTTCTCATACTGTATTTTTTAGTCAATATACGGGTTTGTGCTTCGTTGATGTATACCACTGAGAGAATAACAATGAATGGCAGTGGTGCAGCATGCAATGATTTTACCTCCTGCAGCACAGAACTGTTAAATTGATTATCATTTCTGCCGCAGAATAGCTGCACACACACAGACAAAGATTTGAAACAAGATAAAAAATGACCCTGGCCAAAATTAAGTCGTTGTTACATTGAAATTTTATGATGTTGTTTCTTAAGGTCTAGTGCAATGCATCTGGCATTGCCAGAGATCTCTGTGATGTTCCCCAGTCTCCAGGGATCTCATTATCTCCCCTATATTTCCACTTTTCACAGAGTAGGCACTTCTTAGCATTAAGTAGGGAAGATGAAGCGACCAGGTTTTTCACTAATAACTAAAACTCATGGCTCTATGATACCTTCTTGGGCTTATTAGTGTCTTGTCCTCACTTTTAATCATGTCGGCTGTTGAGTAAGGAGAGTTGATGTATTCAGTTCTTTTTCAGATTGGGACTACAAGTACAATTTAGCACTGCCTGTCTTGATGCATAAGATGAAAAATGTGAATGTCGTACCAAGTAGCAGCATGTGTTGATATGCCAAAAAAACAACAACCAAACCACAGAGGGGAGAGTTAAAAGTGAAATTATGCACAGTGTAGGTGTAATTTTCTCTCTCTGGATGTTGAGTATTTAATTAACGAGTATGATGGCTGCGAGAGACCTCAAGACCTGCAATCAAATTTTGGAATGGAAACAATTAGGACACTAAGTGATGAAGAGACTTGAGCATGGGGGGAAATAAATGAACTGTTAAGTCTCGGCGACATCACCCGTGACTTGCCTGCTGTGATTGATAACCATCCCATTGGCCCCAGCCCCTCATTTTCGCTTGTCCACAGGCGCTTTTGTGCGTCCGATCAGGAATAAATCAAAAAGTGTGGGTGAGGAAGACGGATATCGCTGTGTCAACCCCACTTCCCTTCGGAAACCCTCTGATTTATAGTCGCTGTCGCTGGCAGCCACTGGCCAGTTGTAAAGTTATTCAAATGTTACCATTTATATTTCCTCCTTTTGTTTGAAACCCCAAATAAATCTGACTCGCTTGCCCTCTCAGAATGCTGGAGGATGCAAGCAGAAGCAGAGTGTGACTAATGTGTGAAAAAAAAAATCTGTTTTTCACGCCCACTTCTTTGTGAACACATGGATCTGACTCTTATCTGCTGTTTTCACAGGTCATGCCCTGAAGCCTCAAGTATCTTCAATTTTCACCTCCTTTTTGGACGGGCTGAAGAAATTTTACATCACCAAGGTAAAAAAGAAAGATGCAAAGTGAACGTCGGCGGTTGCTTGCAATGTGTGTTTTTCATGAAAAATGAATCCACCTTTTTAATGTCCAGTTCAAAGGGTTTGACCCCAACCGCTTGTGTGTGGCCACGCTACTGTTTGAGGGAGACCGTGAGAAGGTCCTGCAGCATGAGAAGCAAGTTTATGACATCGCTGCAAAATTTGGGTAAGTAGTCATTCTCTCTCCTTCTCGCCGTGTTAGAACGAAGTACATCACGAAGATCAGTTACAGGTCCTGGCCACGTAAAGCACAGAAATGACAAAGCACCATTCAGTGTGACTTTGAGCATGATGGGGAGCTGCCTGAGGCGCTGATGTCACTTAATTTAACCAGCCATTATGTAGCAGCGGTGAAAGGGATGGAGAAGCACAGTTACACACTTCAGACTTGGCCTTCTACTCAGTAGATTGTCTTGGTGTGGATTGATGGATCACCTGTGGATGTCCTCCTGTCAGGCTGGCGTTTATGTTAAAGTAGGTGTGGTGTGGGTGGTGATAGCAGGGCGCAGCTCCCCTCAGGACGCCGCAGGGTGAGAGGACGGAGCCTGGTTTGCTGTTGTGATTGATCATGAAACGGATCAATGAGGACTTTTGGTGGAAATCAGTTACCTGTCGGAGTGAGAGGGATGCTCTCTCTTTCCTGTGCCTGTTTTAAACCCCCAACAATAGTTTCATAGATGAGTTCATTCGAACAGAAATCAATCAAGAATGAGTAGTCAAGAAATATTGTTTATTGGTGATTCTGAGGTGACTGAAGTGAGATGCTTCGACACAGTGTTGAGTGTTTACTGACAACATTGATAGTTGTCTAATAGTAGTTTTAGGCACATGAATGCAAAATCTTTTCTCCCTAGAATGAAGGTTTATTATTTTTGGTCCCATTTTAAAAAAATTGGAAATAGTTCATTTTGAATATTGAATTTTTTTTTTTAAACCAACAAAAAGCTGAAATGATCTTAAAAATACCATTGTTTTTTGCTGTTGTTTTTTTAACTTACTTAAAGGGACATTTACACTAAATGAGCTGCTAACTAACATTTTCCAGACTCTTTTTATCACAGCAGGACCAAATCTGTTATTTTTTTTTGTTTTGCTTGAAAGCCAGTAAGAAGCAAAACAGTGAGCCTAACATTCATACAAACAGAAATTAAGTTCTCGCCTTTTTCGGGGAAACTTACAAACAGACTTCCTAAAATAAAGAAAACATTGATGCAAATGTCAACTCTGTTCTTAATATATTTCATCCATCATTTAAATGAAATACCATCTAATCAGAAACCAGCAGCTCGTAGAAGACCAGTTTAAGTAGAGGACATCCCAGGGACCCTCTGTCAGTGATTTCTTCCTGAGTAATGCTCATTGATCGTATATTGCTGTTAGTGTTACTGTTGGGCCCAGTGCCAGGGTGTGCAGGTAGCTGGAGCTCTGCACTGGTAATATCCAGCAATTAAATCATAAGAAACTTGTCAGTTACATGCAGCATCCTCTGCTTTTATTGCTTTATTTCAAATAAATCATGATCAGCCATCAGATCAAGTGCCAGTGATGGATTGGTGCGGTTCTGTGAGGAATATTTTCTTATGTGCGGGGGAAACAGGAAGAAGGGTGAAAATCAATATAGTGATTTTGTAATGAGCCTGGCCTGATTAGTTTGGGTGGTAGATGAAAATTTGATTACCCACTGCAGGTGATGGATGTGTGGCTGACCTGTGGCGATGCACAGAGCATAGCTTCATTGATCTGTACATTGTTGGATTGACAGGCTCCCAGGCAGCTGTTGTGAGGGGAGCGGTCTGACCAAGAACGCTAAAAGAAAAGAGCTGTTAAATATTAACCCTGTTATCTGCTTCCAGGGGCCTGGCAGCTGGAGAGGACAATGGACAGAGGGGTTATATGTTGACCTTTGTCATCGCTTACCTCCGGGTGGGTCGCTTCTCTGTTTTTTTGTTTTTTTGTTTTTTTTCAGCCTGAGCTGATGGGCAGGTGGGGCGGGCGGGCAGGGAGGACGCCGTCTGACAGCAGATAGGGTAGTGAACAGCACAGAAAGGCTGCAGAATGGTTTTGTCCTTGATTTGATGTGGTCACACTTGGTGTCAGGGGGTCTAACACTGAGGTATCCACATCATGAGCAGAGCACGGTGGGTGCAGTCAAAATGACAATGGAGGTCCGTCTTGTCAGAGGCCTTTTCTGATCATCACAGAATCTTATAGATTAGCAAAGAGTTTGCCATGTGTTTAAGAAACTTATTTCTCCTGGAGAAAACCGATTTCTTGGACGTTTCTTTACACATATTGATGCATCAACACAAAAAATAATGTAATTCAGAGGCCGACACAGTCTGAACCTGACAGCCTCTGAGAAGAAGTCTGACTGAGTTAGTCTCCACAGCTGAACAGGCACATACTTCTTCTTTACTTCTACAGCTGGAACACTCTCTGCACAAAATATGGCTTCAAAGTTCAACTTGTCCTCTCTCATAAAATCTAACCATCTAAGCAACCAAACGTACTCATTTTACCTATAAAAGCAGCTATGAACTCAAACTCCATGAAGAAAACAGAAACTCTGAAGTTTTAAAACTGCTTTATTTTCGACATTGCACACAGATTTCATAGCAGTGCCTTCAGACTTGCATTCAATTTGGACACATTCACATCGTAAGGGAAACCTGGACTCTCGCTACAGAGCCTGTCCACCCACCGCCAAGAGAACAGAACAGAAAAAACACCTTTTCTGTCACTAATACAGTTAAAATCAACAAGCCATAGTTCTGACACAGGGCTGGGGAGTAGTGGATGAACTTGATTTCTGATCAGCTCATGTCGATTTTACAGTAACTAAGTTGCTACAAACCTGTTAACCTGTTGGCTGACCTGTACAACCTGATTCCCTCCAGTCCTGGTTTCTTGTGTGCATGTAAATCTGCTGAGTGACTGTTAACCTGTCAGCCTGCTAATGCTGATATTGTGTTCTGAGCAGGACTTGGGCATGGACTACTATGTGATCGGGGAGTCCTTTGAAACCTCTGTGCCTTGGGACAGGTAAATGCACTGACATGAGCTGCAGGCTTTTCTCTGATTTATTTAAATAGCTGTAAACATTTTTCTTTACTCGCTTCCCACGCAGTCAGTCCTGGCAGACTCCTATGTCTTCCTCCTGCTTCCTGTTTCCCCTCCTTTTATTTCTTTGCCTCCGTCTTTGACATTCACCTTCATGCCCCCCCCCACCCCATTAACTGATTCTGCGTTGGCGGAAGCTTTGCCTCCTCAGCCTACAAACCCGCCATTACAGACACTCATGCTATAGGAGAGAGTGTGTGTGCGTTCTGCAACGTGAGCCGCATGCCACACATTTACATCCATATGTGGCGTGTGCTGCATTTTCTACGTGGTTTCATCATCGTTTTCTCACACACACACACACAACCACAACCAGGAGCACACACAGCTCCGTGTTGTGCAACATGCCTGACGGGAGAGACCAAGAGATCAGGCACTGAGGCGAGCATATGTGCCTGGCTCATTAACCATCCTCCTCCCCATCCTCCACACTCCACACACGGCTGCACATGCTCAGTACTGGCGGCCATTTCCACACCAGTGGGAACCTCTCCCACAATGGTCGTCATGTTAGTCAGTCTCTCCTCCTCCTCGTTTCTGGCCTTGTGTCTTTTTCTAGATTTTAATACATTTTCCTTGATAATTAATTCAGTCTAATATGAATTCCCTGAGTATTATGTTTTAAATACACAAATATCACCGTTTAGACTGACATTCTGCCGTTTACTTTGTTTCCAGGGTGTTGGATATTTGCCGGAATGTAAAGGCACGCATCGTTCAAGAGTGTAAAGACAGGGGAGTGCAGTTTCCACCGTTATCTACATGCAGGTAATGGATGCAGCTTGAAGAGGACTCTCCCACAATCCCCCGATGAGGGCTGGGTGTCATTTCAAAATTTGAGAAACAAGTGCAGATACAATACCTCATTACAAGGAGTTACCAGTATCACAGTTACTTAAGCGTACACTCTGTTTTCCCCACAAACCTTTTTTTTCATTCATCAAAAGAAAGTTCTCAAATGTCAAATGTTCTCAAATGTCTAAAAAACTCCTTAAAAACAGGTCACAGATTTGTACTTTCATTTTTATAATAGGTTAAGTAACTTCTTAAACCTGCAGGATACTGTAGTTTTTAGAAAATATTCCTCAAACTAGAGTAAATAGTCTATTTGTTGGGGACTATTTTCAGCAGCGGATGTATACACGTTTGATGCTCTAGTGAGTACTTACAGCAGGATGGTGTATGTAAGACTGACTCAGGCTGATTGTCGTAAAGGAACATGTCCCTCAGTGCAACAGAGTAGCTCATTCATGTGTGTTTAATCCTTTGTGGGTAATAATGGAACTCTGTGGCACAGAGAAATAACATATGTCATAAATAATACTGGTTAGAAGGATCAGTTAATTGCTGGTTTTGGTCTTTTCATGGGATTTGTTGACCACAAGAAACATATAGACATATACTTTTAATAAACACAAGTAGCCAAGAAGAACTTTGCCTTTGTCCAAAATTTCACATAAAATTAAAAAAATGACTTTTTAACATTTGGCATGTAAAAGTATTGAGTTTGCATGCCCACTCCAAACCCCGGCCCCTGGTGAGTTAGCAAAAACCACAGGGACATACAGACGGACAGTCCAACGAACAGACGGAGAGCCAGTTGAGGAGCACCAGGCTTCTGCTCGCCGATTGCGGACAGATTAGGCCTCAGCCTGATTATGCTGCAGCCATTCATTTCCCGGCTGCAGTCTGTCACATGATTGATTTGTCCATTTAACCTCTAGAACAGTCAGCGTGCCAGGTGATGGGCCATGTCAAATGAACAAGGGCTCTGCACCGTGCTCCTCCACAGGGAGCGAGGCCACAGAGAGAACAGGCAAACTGGACGAGCGTTTTATTCTGAGCAAAAACAGTTTTTACTTGACAGGAGAAAAAGTTGCACTTTATATAAGCAGCAGCTGCGTGAACAGTCAGGATATTTAGTTCTGTGTAAAACAACAAACTGATCCATTTTCTGTTCCACCTCAAAGTGTCAGTTGAATCATCCTGTTACGTGCGGTGCAAACGTGGCTCATGATGATTCAGTAAAAGCATTTGATGGCCATTTAATGTCTGATAATGGTATGTTATTAAAGGTGACGGTGCTTCCACGCCGCATCTGCTTTCTGGAAACCATGAATGGAATTGAGGTCAGGGGTTCGCTGGGGACAGCCATACCTCCCTCTTTACTTTGTCTTCCAATTGAGAAGGGACAAAAAAACCTTTATTGTATGAAAATGGAGCGCCTTTGGATTCATGTAAATGAGATTTTCAGAGCCAAATGGGGAAACGTGAACAGTCTTTTCTGCTTGTTTAAACATGACTCTTGCTGGTTTTCTCACAGGGTGACTCAGACGTACGACGCCGGTGCCTGTGTCTACTTTTACTTTGCCTTCAACTACAGGGGCCTCAGTGATCCCATACATGTGTATGAACAAGTGGAGGTATGACCGTTACACTGTTATCAACATTGTGGCTGTGGTTTCAGTCTTTTCAAGGATCACAATTACATCTGCTGTGACAATATGCTGAATATTATATGACTGAGTGTGGTTTTATTTTTTGTTTCCCAGCATGCAGCTAGAGAAGAGATCCTTGCCAATGGAGGGAGCTTGTCACATCACCATGGAGGTATTACAACCTGAGAAATTCACATAGTACAACATTGAAATGGGTGATATGATATTTGCAGCCTCTCCTAGATTTGAAATGCTGAAATGAGGTTACACTGAGTGGCAACGACAGCGTGGCGAGCTTTCCCAGCGTGCTCTTCCATGCTAGCGAGCAGGCGGCCAGTCGCGCTGTAAATGTGCATTTGGCCGGAGATCTTTCATTGCTCCCTTCACGTGTCCAAAATATGTTCCTGCAGCTCAGATGAATTGCTCTGACTCGGCTATTTGTTCATTTCAGCAGTGACCAAATGAAACGTGAGCAGGGGAGGGCGGCGTAGCAAACTCTCCGGGCCCCATCAGGGCTAACCGAAATGGCTGCCTTATCTATATTGCCATCCGCCTCGCTGTTTTCATACATCACTTCAGGCTATTCATCACGCCTGTCAAAAACAGTATGCAGTGAATCAGCTGCGATATTAAATCACAATTTTTCCTGAAGGCGGGGACGGGTTCAAAATTAAAAGATTGCTAATAAAAAGGAGGCGGCAGGCCGGGGTAAATGATGCCGCCGTTATCGCCGGCTGTATACTGACCTCCAAACGGTGGCCCAGCCACCCCGAGCAGCACGGGGAGGTGACGGGGGGAGGAGAGGAGGGGATATTGATGCAGCTCCCGCGTGCGGGGCCCACTCTGTAATTGTGATTAATAACAGTGGGGCTCGCTATCTGGGCGCAGACAGGCCGGTTTGTCTGCCCACAATCAGCGCTTGACAAATGGAGCTAGTTTCACTGGGTTTTGTGTATCAAACAAAACAGATGTAGTCGAGGATGGTGAGGTGGGAGGGCACAGGAGGAAATATACATTTTTGTGGCCCTGTATTTACAGCAGGTCAGTGTTGTGCTGCGTGGGCGTAGGTAAGGGAATCTGGGCGTGTAGAACGCCGCAGGACATAATACTCAACTGAACACCGCCACGTGTTGACTGCTGTCCATCACAAACATACTCTAACTTGAGATGGAGTCAGATTTATCACCTACTTAAAGGCTAAAGCTCAGCTATGTGTTTGAGTATTCACTGGCTCTGAAAGCCAGAACATTGGGAGAAGTGTCCTCCTTAAGTAGGTCACCGGTGTCGCAGCGGTGAAGAGTTGTTGAACATCCATCACCAGGAGAGTCATCCATCTATCAGCCCTGCACCGCGGCTCCTCAGCCAATGCCCCGGCTCAGCCATATCACGGGATCGCAGGGGCCACTACCTTACCCCCCCGTCTTTCATGTCCTGACCCCCATTTGTCAGAGAGTGAGAGCAGCGTGTTGAGGGGTCGAGGCTCAGCCTGGCCTCTACAGTCTTCTCTGTACGAGGGGCCACCCCGGGGTGCCCGGCATCTTCACCTCACCTTGTGGCTCTGTGCAGCTCCAGTCTCGCTGCCTCTGCCACCCACACTGGTCCCTGTACTTTTGAGATAGAAAAATGACCTGATTTAGTGAAGTTCCCACCTTGCCTTTCACCCTACGCTTCCCCAGGCTTTTCCACACAAGGGAAATATGAGACTTTGTTAAAAGAAATCTGTCATTTGTGAAAAAAACTACCTGCACTTCTTTGCATGTCTCAGCTGCACAGGCCAGGCTTGGTGAGATTGATTGCAAGAGCAGGCAAAAAAGAGAGAATATGACAAGATAGATGTGTAAATTATCACAGTGATGGAGGCAATGATGCAGTCCCAGCACCTTCTGTTTTCTCTCCTTTTCCTGAGAGGAGGGGAGGGATGGAGGTGGAACAGGGAGGAAGGAGCGAAGAGGAGGTGGTTGTCGAGAGCAGGGTACTTTCTTAGTTATTGTGTAGCAGCTGATTGGTCCCTCTGTCACCATCTGGAGGTGTGTGTGGTATCAGAGTCCCCGGTGACCCTGCTGTCTGCCCTGTTTTGTCAGGAGATGGGCCTCACTAGCCTCATGGCTGATCCCCATCTGGGTTTCCTGGCTGGACTCTGATAGCACGGCGCACCGATGCCCCCTCCCTCAACGTGCCCTATTAACACCGAAGCTTCGCTGCTAGTGATGCATAGAGGGAAAGGGAGGCGTGTGAACACTCCCATCACACACCTTTTCAGGCGTCCGTATCTAATCAAGTGATTACGCTGCTGGTTTGCTCAGCGGGCAGCACCTGCTCTGAGCTGCTCTGTTCTCAAATTTATCTTTCAGGATTTTGAAACATAGATATCGTGCTTTTCTTCTCAGTTGACATGACCTCCAGAAGTTAACATTTACCCAGCTCTGATCTAACGGAGCAGACGTTGATTCCTTCAGACTGACTATGCATTTTCTTAATTCATTTTTGTTTGTTTCCTGATGTAGTCAACGTAAAATCCAGTCATTTTTGCTTTAACTTGACAATTAATTATTATTTTCTGTCAGTTAATTGGCTGATACATTCGACTCTGCTAATCATGGCAGCAAAATTTGTCGCTGGACCCACATTGTGGCAATTTCATTAAACATCTCTTTAGTTACGAAATACGCTAATACTGCAGGGACCAGTGAAAGTTGATCCTCATTTTCCAGATTGTGGCTGTTCGCACAAAAAACAAACAATTCTTCAGCTTTACTGGCTTGTAGAAAATCAAAGTTTCTATTTTATTGGAAGTTCTCTGACAAGAGTTTGGCTCTCCAGTGAGGTTTTCCCAGTCCTCTGCAGTCACCAGACCTCTCGCTGGCTCCAGACTTTCCGCTAAGAACCTGTCGGGTACAGACGCCGTGGAGTATGTCGGACTGGACAGCTGGTGAAGCAGTGGGCACCCTCACTAGGCTTCATGCCACAGCCGCTCTCGCTCCTCAGGTTGGGGGTTTGGAGGAGGACAAGGGAGGGGAGGGAGAAGAGCGGCTGAAAGCCAAAGTCCTACTGACAGAGGACCATTGTGTGGCACTCCATGGTTGGCTTTGGCACCCTGTTGGTGATCGGGCGAGTGTCAGAGGGCGCAGAGCGGCGTTCGGGACAAGTGAGCACAACAGTCTCGCGGGTCAGCTGCAGGAGCGGGCTCGTGGGCACAGCGAGACAGAAACACACACAGAAAAAAAAAAACGCTCCAGTGGCTCCGCGGGGAGGGAAACGGAGGGGAGTGGTGGCTCAAAGAGCGAGGGAGCTGGGGACGGCCCGCTCCAGCCGCCAGCCGGCCCCTCCTCTGGGAACACACAGAGCCTAATGAGTTTGATAGTCTGCTGAGCTCCATAAATCATGCCATGCAAAACATTTCTCCTCTCTGAATAAAAGCATTTATCACCCTCTGTTTATTCACTCACTCTCACAAGATTGATTGGCTCCCAGCAGCCTGCTGAGCAATCAGCCGTGCCGATTCCTCTATTTCTCCCCCTCGGTCCTCTTCCTTGACTTTATTTATTTCTTTTTTCTCTCCTCTGTCATTCAGTGGGGAAACTTCGGAAGGAGTGGATGAGAGACTCCATCTCCAACGTCGGCATGGGGATGCTCAAGTCTGTCAAGGACTACGTGGACCCCAAAAACATCTTCGGCAACAGGAACCTCCTCTAATTTCCCGCTCCTGTCCATCTCTATCTCACCTTTTTCTAAAAGCATCTTGTGCATTTTGGATTAATAGATACTAAATGTGAATTTAAAATGGAGAGAGATCTTTTTCATCAAAGAGAGTCATTCGGTGCCATTTATCGATTCACCCAAACCTATTGTTTTACATTATATTGCACTTAACACGCTGTAACAATCATTATCGTTCACGATGAAGCTCGTTTCTTGCCGTCGAGTCGTGGCCTCAGCTTCCTGTTGGAGCTGCGGCCGCGATGCAAGCTGACGTGACGCAACAGAACCTTGATTTTTGTCACGTTTGCTTATGTTTAACCAGTTCCTGAATATCCTTGCCAACACAGTCGACTCTTCTGTTTGTTTTTACTTTCCTCTTGTCGGTGTGTGTGTCTGTGTGTGTGTGTGTGTGTGTGTGTGGCACTTCTTTAGTGGTAAGTTCTAGATGAATGCGCTCTCTAAAGCTCTGTGCCTTTCTGAAGCTTTTGTCTGCCTTCCCTTTCTCCTAATACACTCTCTGCACCCTCTGTGAAGCAAAATTAACTTGGACATGATGTTCTCCATGTCTCCACTTCATCTTTTTCTTGCCCTCATGCCTTCTGTTGTACTCACCTATTGCCATAGAGACTTCTCTGGACTTAGTGTGTGTGTGTGTGTGTGTGTGTGTGTGTGTGTGTGTGTGTGTGTGTGTGTGTGTGTGTGTGCGTGTGTGTGTGTGCGTGTGCGTGTGCGTGTGTGCGCGCGCCTCTGCTGACAAACCTGTTTGACTAAAGCCTCCCTCTGCCCCTCCAAATTTTAACAAGAAGCCCCCTCCTCCCCTCCAGAAGTTAAAGTATGCTTACAAAGACCGATCTTCCTTGTGTGTGTAGTTTTTTGTACTGAAAGCGTTTACCTTGCATGGTTTGTTACTGACTAAGTGAAGTGGGGGAAAAAAAGCCATTGTGTTTTTTCGATCACGTCTGCTTCAGTGTGACCGTGTTTGCAATTTAAGGCCTCTGTATCCCGGTGCTCACGTTGTACCAAAGACTCAACGCATCAGATCATGCAAGCATACTGTCAAGACACGTTTGACTGTGTAACCACCTAACCTTCACACACATCTAGTAAAGTCATGCACAGCTAGACTGTATTTTTTTAATCAGCATATGCAAAGATGACCCTTTTGAGAGCTGTAAAATGTAGATATTTGTGACTGTTGTATGTGCTAAAACTCTGTTTATTGAATTATTTCTGCTCCATATAATTGGCATATATAATTGCCCTGTAAGTCCTCCTGAAGTCGTTTGCTCTGTTAGCATACCTGTACTGTGTGAAGGTTTTTGGAGCAGATACTGTCATGTGCATTTTGATACCAGACCATACCATTACCATTTGTACCATTTGTCACTGTTAACCATTCATTTTGAAGCAGAGTCAAGCTTTAAGAGAGCTATTTCCTGAAGAATCCTGCCTTTTCTTCCCTTCTGATCTGTGCTTCAACTTTTCCTCCTCTAATCATGTCCTCCAATTCATAATAATTCCCCAAATAAAAGGACTCAGTAGGGACCCATCATCTGACATTTTACCCCTGTGTCAAAAAACGTGCGAGAGCTTTTGAATGTTCTGGATGTACCTTTTTGTTATTTTCCACTTCTCTGAACAACGTAGTAACATCCAATTACATTTTGTCAATGCTGTTTGTGCAATAAATTGAACTAAAACATCCCAGTGGTTGATTTCTCTTTTAGCGAAATGCAACTCCGTTCAGAGAGCAGGAACCTCCCCCACCCTCATACATCATTTCCAATCCAGCTCCTCAGTAGTAGCCTTTATTTATGTTGTCAGACAGTGCGAGGAGGGTCAACAGGAGCCTGAGAGCAGGCTTTTGTTTGCGCTTCCTCTACCTGCGTCACACTGAGCTCAAGGTAATCCAGCACAGAGGAGTTTAACTGAGCCTGTCTTTTGCTTCCTGACAGGGTTTTTTTTTTTTTCCTACACACAGGCTCATTTGGGAGTCATCTTCACCCACACAGCCACCCACACACTGCTTGCAGACGTCACCACCACCTATCAACAGCAATAGAGCTCAGCCTTGCTCAATGAAATACACTCTAGCTATCACACTCCTCACACTCTAGTTTAAACCGAGGGTTGTGTGAATGAGTGCATCAGATATAAATAAAACATGAATGATTCAACATGATTTGAGATCAATAACTGTGTAAGAGGTGTGTAATATAGATTAGAGAATCATACCTATGCAGCTAATTCCTATGTATTTGTTTCTTTTTTGTTTATGTTGTCTAATTTGCATTGTGCATTTTTTTTTTGCATGATTTCAAACGTCTCAGAATGAAATGTGCCTGCATTATTTCATTAAGACATCTTTCATGTGTAAAGATCCATTTGTCCACATGAGGTCAGCACTGCACTGAGAAAAATACTGCATAATCAGTGATGGAAGTTTTCAGGTCTTTTGCTGAAGCACAATACTGAAATATAAAAATATTCCTTTACAAGTAAAAGTCCTGCAGTCAAAGTGGCACTAAAGTAAAAGTGTGTTATCAGGAAAAATGTACTCATAATTCAGAAAAATGTATTATTGTATTATTAGATTGTTATTACTCATGCATTTAAGTGTAAGTAGCCTTTTATTGTAGTTGGTTGAGGTGGAGCTAATTTCAACATTTTCTAAGCTCATCATATGTTTTATATGTAAATTCAATCTGTAAAGTAACTTCTTCTTCTTCTATACCCCTTGTATCCCTTTCGGGGTTGGGGGGGGCTGGAGCCTATCCCAGCTGTCAACGGGCGAGAGGCAGGGTACACCCTGAGCCGGTCGCCAGCCGACTGCAGGGCAACACACACACACAAGCATTCACACTCACACTCACACCTAGGGGCAATTTAGAGTCACCAATTAACCTAATGAGCATGTTTTTGGTCTGTGGGAGGAAGCCGGAGTGCCCGGAGAGAACCCACGCATGCACGGGAAGAACATGCAAACTTCACACAGAAAGGCCCCCGCCTGACCCCGGGATCGAACCGGGAACCTTCTTGCTGTGAGGCACGCGCACTACCTGCTGCGCCACCGTGCCGCCCCTGTAAAGTAACTAAAGTTGTCAAATAAATGTAGCTGACTACAGTGGTACAATATTTACCTATGAGCTGTAGTGGAGTAGAAGTATCTCAAAGTACGGTGTTTACGTAAATGTACCTTTGTGTGAGAATAAACAGCAGACATATAGCAGCATATTTTTATTTAAACTCTGAACAGAAACATTGCACATTTGCCTTTTCATGCCTTGGGTTTCTTTCAGTTTAGCCTGCCCTAAATAAATCCAAAGTCCAAACTGGGAGAGAAGAAATACAAGAAGCACGTTACATTGCAAAAAAGATAAGTTGGCCACGTTTGAAGACCTAATAGAAAAATAGAACAGCGATATTCATAATTCACGTTAACATGATGCAATAGAATTTAAGTCATGCATTTCCGATGAGATAATGTGTTTACTGATGAAGTTCAAAGTACGAGGTATTTGTTGGCTCACGTTTGCTACATCCTTAGCAAGTGGTTGAATTTAATACTGCATAAAACATGCAATTCAAAATGTTTCTGGTCGACTTCAGTCCTGCTCTTCAACTAAAATACAGTAGAGCACACAGATCCATGCCACACAATGTGCACAGTCACGTTTTAAACTCCAATTAACAAAGCTACAACACAACTCAGAAGGCATACCCCACCCAAAAAATAATACTTAGAACAATAATAATATCAAAGAAATCAGTTGTGACTCCATGGGCACTTCAGTACAAGTTTCAGTGTCTCTGTCTTCTTTTGGAGATTTTAACAGCTGTTTCAGTAGCATTTGTGAACCTTGAGAAAAGGCCAAATATTAGATTAAAGCAAAACTCTGACATTTGAGGAAAAGCACTTACTTGCTTTCTGGTGAAAAGTTAAAAAAGAGGAGCGGCTACTACTCTCATATTTTTCCCTTGATAAAGCTGCAGCCAGCCCACGGTTAGCTTAGCTTAGCATAAAGATGGGAAACAGGGGGAAACAGCTAGCCTGGCTCAAAATTATCATGTTATATCTGTGCAGAAAGCAAAGAGCAAAAACACCAGTATGTCACTTTAGGGTGTTATGTTTCTGACTATTTAATTAAAGAGCTTTAGAGGTGCTGGTAGGCAGATCTTATGACCTTTGGACAGATTGAGGCTAGCTGCTTCCTCCTGTTTATAGTCTTTATGCTAAGCTACGCTAACTGTTGGCTCGCTGTAGCTTTGTTTAAGAGACAGATGTGTGAGTGGTATCTTTTCATCTAATTCTCTGCCAGAAAGCAAATAAGTGTATTTGTTAAAACGTCAAACTATTCTTTCAAATGTAGTTTAATGTGGAGTTTCATATTAAACTTAACTGCTCAGTGTTTAATCGGTAGATGAAAGGTCTTTTTCTGCAGAAATAAATGTGATATTAGAACAACTTCATCAAGGCACATTGTGTGTGTGTGTTTGTGTGTGTGTGTGTGTGTGTGTGTGACAAGTGAGACCCTGCATTTATAAAACTGGGCAAAATAGATTTCTGTGTGTATATAATGCAATGGTTTGTGGCTAACATGGGGTCAAGACAAAACTGCAGTCAGTGGTTTTACAAATTATGGCAAACATACGTCATGGTTCAACATGGATATTCATACTATCTAAGAATCTCGGTGAGGAGGCCATGCATTTTTCATTAGGATCTTAAAACAAGGCACAGGAAGGGAGGGAGCGGAGCACTCAATTTGCATTGCAAGCGCCGTCACAGGTTCTGCTGTTCCTGCACCCCTTTTATCCTTCAGAAACTCTACAGCCACGTTACAATCCAGACCTTCCAGGTTTTTAAACAGCACTTGTAAATAACCCCATAGCATATGTACAGATTTACAAAAAAATACCCGTTGCCCCAGACAAAATGCGAGCAACGAGGAGGTACCGAGAGCAAAAACGAACCACAGAAGAAACAAACAATCCTCTCCACTTTTCTCCATGCCAAAAAATCTGTGCAATGCCCAGAATAGTTAGTTAGCTCACTGGTTGACGTGTTGACACAGTGGTTTGAGTTTCCCTTCTGACATGGTGTCGTCAGCTGATTTGTAGCTGCTCCGACAAGCTTGCCAAACACAGCTCTGGCAGCCTTCAGCACAGGCAGACTGAAGGGAGCAGAAAAACTTCTATGATAGCGCCGCGCTCAAGTCTAAAGCTCATCTCTAGTAGCAGAAGCGAAGAGGAGCAGAGCCCAAGAACCTCTGCATGCGCTGCACTGCCTCTGTTGCAGGCTGCATTTAAGAGGAAGTAAGCCTAAGAGGTCAGCTCAGAGATGGCATCAGAAGCTAACTAACAGGTTTAGACGATGTGCCGTCAGCATCGCTGCTGCAGCACGGTGTGCTGCCCGTTTTGGCCACAGTGCAGCCACTTGTGTCTGTGCTGTCGCCACTGCAGGGGCTCGCCGGCGCAGAGACACTCTGGCCACGTTGTCGCTTCTTGTTCAGTTCCTCCCATTTGGCCCTGTTAGCTTTGATCATGTCAAGCATCGGCTGAAGTTTGGGATTCAACTTGACCAGAGTCTAGGGAGAGAAAGAGGAAGAGGGGAGAAAGATGAGAACGTAAAAATACATGTTAAATATATATTTTTTTTAAAAATCGGTGTGTACCCCTCATGTATTAATATTATAATCAAGTCACAAAGCTAAGCATCATCACCCAGTGATGTTTTACAGACTTTTCACAAGCCTCTTGAGTAGATCTAGGTTATAAAAAACAATCTCAGACACAGAAAAGTCACAATTCCAAGTTGGAAACTCAGGCAAGATCCACCAACCACACCAGCCATGAGCACACCTGACGTTGCAGCAATATAGCGGCGCACACAGGGAACACTAAGCAGAATTACCTTTTAATCAATCATCAATTTTTACTTCATGTCGTGTTTGTGTTGTAAAACGTGCTGTGACAACTTCGTAGTTTCCTTGTCCATTCAGTGTTTTTGGGGCTTGAAAGAAGTCTTTGCAAGGATGAGTCAGAAATAACAAATCTCCTTTCTACATGTACCAAAATTAAACTTTTTATTCTAAGTTAAATTGATATTTATATTGATGTTTTTCCACAATATTTGATAACTTCATACAAAATACCATATTAATATTTTGTCTGTGTTTTCCGTCACGTCCTGCTCCCTGGATTAAGGAATATAGTCACAGTTTGAGAAACGGGTTAAAAATCTTTGCTGTTGTGGAGCAAACTACATATTTTTTCATCCAGAAAGTTAGAGAAGCCATCGAGGAGTCTGTAAATACCTTCAGAACAATGAGTTGTGTTAAAAAAAACCCTTTTCAAAGATCGACTGGTATTTATTTTTCAGAAAATCAGATGCTTTGCGCTCCGTGACTTCAGTGTAATGATAACACATGAGCAGCACAGACTGAGGTTAGAAAAGCAGCTCATTATTCATCAAATGCACGAAATGGGCAAAACAAATGAAACAATACAGAGGACACCCTGCTACATACAGGAGGTGCATAGTTGAAGGCAGTGAAATGTCTGCTGTTGAAGATTACAAACACATGTATGACTGAGATAAGTTGCCTTTGTCATTTTTCCACGCTGAACTATAAGTGGCAGCGCAGTCAAAGCTGTCATCCTCCATTTTAATAAATTACCTGAGAGACGGGGGGTTTGTTCCCTCTGTTCTCCTAACACTGTCTGCTGTGTCTATTGGGTTTCCAGGAAAATCTGTAATTAGTTATTGTTTCATTAACCCTGTTTCATATGGAAATATAACATGTGGGCATCGGTCCCACACACAAAACAAAGAAAACGCTCATTTATTCCCATATATATAAGAGTCGAACAGGTAGCCATTGTAAGAGCGAAAGAAATAAACGGGTAAGTACACCTACGCTGGGGATTGTGTACTGTACATATGAAAGGGAAATCAAATCTGTTGCTACACTTGGGGAAAACACAACTAATCACAGCTGCCAATTAACTGAACTTTAAATGCAGACCGGCAATTTGAGATGCATTTATATTCAGAGGGTGCATCTGCTAATTTATATGAACAATTAAAACGGTTGTGTGGGTGGTCGAGCGGAACAAAACTCTATAATGTGGCCAAGTTCAGACATCAAGACTATTTTCTTTCTTTTAAAAAACAGCTGTCTGCCCACTTTGGTGCATTAGGAGAAAGCAGAATATGTCCTGGAAGGTGTTTTTAAAAGCTGTGCATGACTCAATAATTCAGAATATTGTAATTGTAATGTGTGCGACTAATTATGAAGCTGTTTGCCTGCGATGCTGAGCAACATTAGAGCACAGTATGGATTTCCATTGCAGTGATTTGAGATGAAGTCAGTGCCTGTTTATGGAGTCAGGCTGCTTCACTTAAGCTCGTACTTTTGAGTTTTTGTACACATCTGGTTTCATTTTGATGATTGAACCATCTTTTTGGTAATTTTTCAAGAAAGAATGGCCAAACATTCACTGGTTCCAGCTTCTCAAACAGGAGGATCTCTGCTTTCTCTGTCTTACATGACTATAAATAGATCATTTGGGGGTTTTGGACTCTTGATCGACCAAAAGTCAACTGAAGACATCGACTTTATCTTCAATAAATTAGCATTTTCACTAGTTTCTGATGTTTGTTACAGTGCTGGGGCCCTTTTGTGGTTAAATAAACTTCTATACATGTCTTATAAAAGATTAATCAAGATGATTATCTACATATTAACTGATAAAGGAAATAACTGTGTGTTGCAGAGTGCCGTTTGCTAAATAAGTGGATGTTGATTGGGTTTAATCTTTGAAACCATCATCACACTGTGCTGGCATGTGGCCCACGTGGAGTTCTTATTTCCAAAAACTACAAAGACAGAGTGCATTGATGCTCCTAATCTTTATGTCTTTGCCTCATGTGTGGCTTGAAAGAAGCAAATTTTCTAAAGGAGAACAATTTCCCTCTTTCTCTGCAGCATATATCCACAGTGGGACGTTGTCATTGGCTTGTGCGGCATTATTATTCCACTGAGTTCGACTCAGAAGCAGAGGAAGAAGAGAGAGACTGTCATATGGTGGGGTGTAAAGATGGAAGGTTATATAATGGGGGATTAATATTCCACAAAGTAGCGAGCCACCACCAGGAGAAGGAGATCAGCGAGATCAAGAACGAGATCTCTTCCGCCCACGGACAAAAACCCTGCCGCCTCTGAACTTTCTCTGTTCTCCCCCTCGCAAATTTAATTGGCAGCAGCATGATCGCAAGCTCCATATCTGCATTCTCCAAACATCAGCTTTTACATGAGGCGGCGTGGAGACAAACCCCCCACGCAGGCAACACACACGAAAGCTTTGATGCTTTTTATCTACACCGCACAGACAGCAACAATGGTGGAACCAGAACCTGGCAAAGATTAGTCTGCTCTAACTTTTGACACTGATCCTGGGATAATTCAATAGATGTGAAGATGATCTATTGTTTGTTTTCTGCTCGTGATGACTAAGAGTAATGTGTTTAATATGACAGTAAAGAGGAGGGAGGTCTTGCTGCGTGGCTTAACAGCACAAAAGCAGAGAAAATCACACAAACTATTTTATCCTCGACTCCTTTCACAACTCTCCTGCGTCTGATTTGTTTGCTTTCATGAATTTACCTTCAACACGCCTCATCTCTTAACAGACCTGATCTCCTCAGTAAGTCAGCCTGCGTCTCTCTCCCACACAGCCTCTGCTGCCGGCAGCGGGAGGGGCAGGCGAGTCCCTCTTGACGTCAGTCAGAAACACACAGGCGCACATTACTATACTGGAGAGGACGCGGTATAGATTTCCATTAATTCCCTGGAAGATAACCACGAGCTCTAACTCTGACCCGAACACTTTGCTCAGCTGGGATCCTCGAATGAAATCAGCCTCTCCATCTGTGCGTTAGCCAAAATGTCTCAGCAGAACAGCGTGCAGTCAGAGAGTCTGCCCTCGTTTATTTCATTACTGTGCAGCAAAGCCCAAAGTACACTGTCTTAGTGATGGGATTTAACCCGACTAACACCACCGCTCTCTGCTCACACACTCCACCACCTCTGAGCTTTCTCTCAGTCAGAAAGTGCACACTCATTCTCAAAAGAACACGATGCGACCTTGAAGTTGTTTCAGAAACAGCATTTCTTCTTCGGTGAGAAATCTGTGGCTGCCAAGAAAGTTGAATAGTTGTTGGTGACAGTTTCATTGCTGGCGTCAGTGGGGGGACAATAGCAGGGGAAGGACAGAGGCTACTGATGGAGAAGGCGGATGTGTGACAACGAAGGCCAGAGAGTGGTGAAGCTTGAAGCGTTACCTCGTACAGCGGCGCACAGATCCCATCAATCCACCCCAGCTGAAGCCCTGGCAGTTCGTCCTTCCTGTTCCGATCAAAGATGGCCTGAAAACACAGAAGTTAAAGTGCATTCACACTTCCATTTTTCAGGGGAAACAAAGCAGACACGTGCTTCTGATTAACATGAGGCTTAAGTGCTGTTTTGGTTGAAAGAAGAATCTCCCTCAGCTCTCAAGACAGCTGAGTCCATTTTCCATTCCACCTCATTCTTCTGCAGCCTGAACTTAAGAAGCTCCGCTGAGGCTGTGCTTCAGAGATAGTTACTGGGCTACGACTTAGAAGTTAATATTTAATTTCCAACACCCACACACAGAGCGGTAAAGGTTTGACACAAGCGGCAGACCTGAGGCTACTGCATTAGTTATTTCAGAGGGGAGGCAATGTGGCCAGGCTCGATTAGTCAACAGCCATTAATTGCACACAGAAAGCTGCTGGTTTCCTCCCCTTTAAGAACTTGCAACACAGTTCAGCCTTCAAAGCTGCTCCATCAAACACACAGCACCCTTCTGTTGTGGCGCTGTGGCTTTGAGGGCAGCCTGAATACGTTATGAATTAAGACAACATCACCATTAGGACTTAAGTCTTCCCCTGCTGCTGCTATTACACCTCGTTTTGCATCTATATGAGAAAAATAGAGATCTCAGCTATCAGCAAGTCAAAGCTAGTGGAGCTCCAGCACACCAAAGCGCCTTGTGTGTTTACAGCTGAATGAACAGAAAGGTCAGCGTTGGCTTTGAATCCTGTGTAGGAGGAGTTTTTTTTAAGAATGACTGTTAAATGGTCCACAGTTTGCTCTTGGCACAGCAGCGAGGCAGCGGAGCGCTCCAGCTGACGATACACTTTTCTCACACTACGAGCTCTAATGTTTCCGACACAGTGTGTTTTAGAAACTGTATCTTCAGCATCGTCGGCTCGTGGAGGTCAGAGAGGTGAAAGGAAAAAGAGCAGAGATGTACTCACGGAGGGCGTGAGCTTCAGCTCCGATCGCTCTCTGTCGCCCTGCTCAAAGAACTCACTGGTCACCAACTCTGCCACCTGGAACAAGAGGGAAGTTAAATATGGTTAATGATTATTTTCATTATTGATTAATCAATTCCTCATTTGGTCAAAACCTGAAGATGATCAGTTTTCAATCACACAAGACAAGAAAAAATAACAAATCCACTTCATTTAGAACATTGAACATTTTCTTGCTTGAAAAAGGACTTAAATGATTAATCGGTTCTCAGAATCGTTGCTTCTGTTGACCAATTAATCAATCAGCTCTTTCACATCTGCAGTAGATGACTTTATTTCAGAAATACTGCACATGATTTTACGCACACGAGGGAGCATTTCTCACCTTGCGTGATATTTCCCAAGGTTTGGTGACAGCCCCGAGATCACACGCTGTCATCATCATGGATCTGAGAGGGATCACACAGATTTATCTCATGCAGTGTTTGTGGTGTGAGACACTTTGCACCAGCGTGTCTGCGTGCAGGACATTACCTGCACATGTCTCTATGAGCCTTCACATTCCAGTTGTACTCTCCATTGCTGACCAGCTCAAAGAAAGTGTTTCTGTTCCTGCAGGGAAACAAGACAGCTGTATCCACAGGTGTAACTGATATATGATCCACAAGGGGGCGGTATTAGCTAAAAGAAGCCCAAAGTAAACAGAGTACAGAGACAGACTGGCTGTGCTTCATTGTAAATTAGTTAGTACACTGGAGTCAGCCAAGCTCTGTGGATGTCTCACTATCAGGAGATTTAACAGTTTAATAAGCAGCGTGGTATTTAGCACAACATACTCGAAGTAAAGAGTGAGGTCTGTGGCCAGGATGGACTGTTTCAACAGCTGCATGAGGTCACTGTACTCTGTGGACGAGAGGTTGGAGAAGATATTGTGACCCTGTGGAGACACATACAGAGACAACATGATAAAGAATCACTACACGCATGTCACATCTGCACACAAAGAGCCGAAAGTAAAGGACTACAGGTCGTTATATTCAGCAAAGTTATATTCAGCAGAGGGTCCATATTCTTTGTTACACAGGTTTATTTTACACATGTTTTTTCATTATCTAATAAGAGACTGACTCTTATATTATACTGCTGATAATACTGGCAGATATTGGCTTATTCATTGGATTTGACATACTAGAAAAAAACAAGTGACAAGATGTAGGAATCTGTTTATTAACTCTTATTTAATCTTAAAATATTTTGTCTCTGCTACATATTTTTGTCACAACAAACTTTGCTAAATATATGCATATTAACATTATCTGAGGATTATTATTATGTGATTAGATTTTTACTACTAATTCATTATGAAAGAACAATTAGTGTAATTCTGCCTCTTTTTTATCTTAATGTTGGAATTAAACTGTTTTGGGTTTCTTTTTTTGGGCCGAATAAATCCATACAGGACTGTGAATAGCAGGTTTACCATCAAAAGGTGCCCCGCTAACACCTGGGAGAAGCCACAAGAACAGAAGAACGCAAAATGATGAGTATTCATAAGTGTCTGACATCTGAATTTACTGCTCACTACAGAGCAAATGATTGACTATCTGTATTACAGAAGGAAGTAAATGAGTGCAGGGAATGATTTCTCTTTTCCTACCATGACGTGTCTTTCATGAAAGCGGTCTGTTTGCACAACTGAACCATAACTGTAAAAAGCATGTAATAATAAAACTGAATGGATCTGTGCAGAGGAGGAGGGAAGCCAGCGGCTCTTAATAAGTATACAACATCCCTCACTTGAGGCCCTCTATCATTAAAACAGGCCTCTCCTCCATCATGTATTATACATTCATTCAGCACTTAGGCACCCCCCTCTAGAGGAAGGTCTGAATGGATGAAGAAGTCTGCCTGTGGAGGAAACAGAAGATGTAGAGGTGCTAAGAGAAGAGGACCGGAGTGATGACCTGCAGAGAGGCAGCTGAGATCTTCAAACTGGACCACTACGGTTTTCCTTTTTAAAACACTGAGAATCCAAGAGGAAAGACTGTCAGGTCGTGCCTCAGATTCCCTTCATGAGCTCATGTGTTTCCATGAAATATTGAACAACATGACGGCAGAAACACAAAGGACTTCTCTCATTCTGTCACAATTGGAGCGGATGAAGGAGGGAGGCGAGAAAAATAGGAAGTGAGAATGACGAGAGGAAATTGAGAGATACAAAGGGAGTGAGTGACGTTTAAAAGTTTACATTTTAAATGAATGGCCCGCGCCGGCTGGCGGATTGAATCGTGAGCTTTCTCCTCTACTTGAATTAGCCACGCTATTCATTTATATGCTAATAGGACAGCGGTAGTTCAACCCCAGTATCAACAGAAACCATTATGATACTCCAAGCAAACATTTGTCAGCTTACTGTGTTGTCAGCACCATGATAATGAAGCCACTGGAACATACCCTGCTAAGCCTCGGCTCAGCTGCTCCCTCAAAACGTCTTTAATTACAACTTCATGCAAACCCAGTCACCTGGTAAAATGTCTCTCTCAGCCAATTACCACCAAATCTATCGCCTCTGTAATTACATTGATTTGAGGGCAGCCTGAGCTATTTGTTTACTCGCTCACATACAGCAGACACTGAGGCACCACATGGTTGCCTTCAGGCACAGTGGAAACAAACTCAATTTTTTTTTTTTTTGTTAACGTAAAGTGGGCTTTAGGTTTTTTCATTCATTTAGATGGCTGGAAAGCACAATGAGCGATATATAGTAGATAACATACAGAGTGTCAACTTTGTCCATACAAGTTAGATTACTATACATATTTTGGCATTTTGGAAAACATGCTTATCAGCAGCATACAGTAGGACTGGAAACAGGAGGAAACAGCTGGTCTGGCTCTGTCCTGGAGTCTCTTCGCTGGTTGGTTGTCAACCTAATAACTCCAGGAGGTCACTGTGCACGGATAAGAAATTGTGCAGCACATAATCAACAAAAAACACAACTTGTTCATTTTCCACCTCCGTTTCTGTAAGGATGAAACCAGTGATATAGAATTAATGAGCTTTAGATGTACTGGAAGGCAGATTTCTTTTTGGACAGAGCCAGGCTAGCTGTTTCCCCGTTTCCAGTCTTTGTGCTAAGCTAAGCTAACCAGCTGCTGGCTGCAGCTTCATATATAGTGTACAGACATGAGAGTGGTATCGATCTCCTCATCGAATGCTCGGCAAGACAGTGAATTACGTGTGTTTCCCTGAGTGTTGGACTATTCCTTTAAATACATGACTTTAGTCTTCAACCACTCTCTGCTCTGCCGTGCAGGATAACAGACCATTTGGCATGCCATAGAAAGGAAAGCACAGGTTTTACTGAAGACAGTTGGTGCAGTTGAATTGTCTTGCATTATACTGACAGGTATGTCTACTATTTTGTACACCCTGTTTATATCAATGTAAGCTAAATAACAGAAACACTGCTCCTTATAGTGTCATTGCTGTATTAGACTGCATTGGTTTTAGCTAGGTGTACCTAATAAACTGGCAACTGAGTGTCCATACTGATAAATTACACTCTGGTCTTTTTCAGTCATTAGAAAAAAAGGAAGCACAAGACATGGCAGAGTAAACAGCTTAAACCTTGCAGTGTCTCAAAGGGAGGAAGGTTGTCGTAGAGTCAAGAACATAGCTGCAGATGGTGTTTGAAATGGCCTGATATGATGTGCATTTGAATGTGCTGCACAAATGCAACATGCAGTAGCAGGCATTAGCAGAAGCTTCATGGTAACTGCATTGCAGCAGATATTGGAACATAGTGCACCTCACTCTGCAGGATCATAACAGCATGGTTGAAGTGGTGGTGCTCCAATGTAGCAGAGGTCCCATAAAGCAGAGCAAGGGCTGAGCCCGTCCTGACACACACACACACGCACGCACACACACACACACACACACACACACACACACACACACACACATAAAGAAACACATACAGGGATCAAGAAGAGGGATAATATTAGCATTGAACACATACAGAGAAACAAAGTCTGCTGTTGAGTCTCTTGTAATTCCCTCACTCTGCACTCTGTCACCAACTTAAGGCTCACCAATAAAAGAAGCTGGAGAGCAATAAGCTTAACTGCAACCGAAATTCAATTGGTCAACAGTGAATACAATCAGCGTTTAATGTGGAGAAAAACTGTGCCTGGTGCACCGAAGATGGGGCATGTGGGCCAGTTTGGGATATTCTAATCTGCATAAACAGATATCTGCATATGAACGCAGAATCTGAAGGCAAGGGACAAGAATTTAAAAACGCTTAAAAGTCTCCACCAAAGTCATTTAATCCATCAGAGGAAAATATAAAAAATGAATCTGCAAGATTGTTTTTGTTTAGCATTAATTTTTTTTCCAAGTTTTTCTAGTAAATTCGGGTTCACGATTATGTCTCTCTTTCTCTTCATCTGCTTCTTAGAACAGAGCACCGAGTTGAAGCAATTCAATGTACCCGCTGATCTGAATGTGCTCAGAGCCAGCCGTGTTTACAGTCTCTTCGTTAAGCAGACCCTTATATAAGCCTTACACAACTTGCCACTTGACTCTAGCTGATCTCGGCTGGACTGCTGCAGACTGCTGCAGGTGGGAAAACACACCATAAACAGTGTGTAGGAGGGAGTGTGTATTTGTGTGTGTGTGGCAGACACAGAGAGACAAAGCGCGATAAACACTTACTTCGCCTGGAAAGCGTTGTTTGTGCCCCTGTGGTCCAGGTCATGGCACACACAACCTACAATAAGCGCTAAGATCTCCACCTCCGTCAGAGTCTCCTGGAAGCCCGCCGTCTGATTGGCACAGAAGAGAGGAGGCCAATGAAAAGACAAACACACACTCAAGTGAATGAAAATCCAATGGCAGCATCGTCCAGAAAAAAACAGTATCTGGCTCGATAGCCAGTGGGACTGCAGTGACAGAGTCACACAGGGAGCTTTATGGCTTGGATGAATGGGTTCTGGAGGCCATGTGCTGAGTGAGTCACTATAGGTCATTGTGGGGAGAGCGGCAAAGATAGCACAGCCCTCAGCCCACTCATTAAAGCACATGGCAGGAGAGTGGAGGTGCCCACAACAGCTTACACACTACTATTTCATTTCCCTCTGCCAATGATCAATTCAGCTGGGACACCATGCATTAATGCTGTGCTTGATTAAATGAACTACACTGGGGTGTTTATCCAAGAGCGTGTGTGTGTCTGTGTGTATGTGTGTGTTAGCCCAAGGACCTGATAAAGTAAAGGCCTGCTGGAAGTAATTCTCTTGGGATTTCTGATCAAACAAACATCTCTGGTTCGACTGTTTGTATAATTGATAACAGAATATGTCATAATTTGAATCTCAGTGATTTCAGCATCAGTCAGACGGTGAAAGTGAGGCTTTGAGGGAACCAGTATAAACACTGGTGACGGTGTCGTTATTCTATCCATCAATCAACATTTACTTCATAACAAGTTCACTCGATTCATGGTAACATAGCAGCATCTGTACCGTTAGCATGGCAAACATGCACTGGCAGACATTGAAGGCATGCCTCCAGTTGTGATAGAGAACCATCCTGTAGTTTTTTCTGACAGTCAGAAGCCATCTGCACAATGTCTGCAGGGGAAGACGCAGAGAAAGAGACAAGCACATGGGTCAGCAGTCGTCATGAGGACACATTAGGATTTGACCACCCAAGTGTTCAGCAAGCAATCGCATAAGGAAAGTCGGCGGGCCCACCTCATAGTCAATCTTAAATTTCTGCACCATTCCCAACTCCATGAACATTCTCAGAGCAGCCGTTATCATGGCGTCCACATCCAGAGAGAAATCGTCAAAGGACAGCTTATCGATGCCCAGCTCGCAGACCAGGGGGATGTTAGCAGCCTGTTTCATTGTGGTGGGAGCAAACGTCGAGGAGGAAAGCGAGTTCAGAGAGCAGGAGAGGATGGAGAGGTCAGAGGATGCTGTGCCATTTTTAGATGATACATGGAAATATAGAGACATGCTAATTAAGACTCTGAGGACTCATTGGGAGAGGGTTAAGATTAATGAGGAAGCTTTACCGAAGGATTTCTCTGTTGTTTACTGTCTGAGCTCATTGACAAACGTAGCTGCGCAGAAGTGATCATCATGACTTTTTTTTATAATTACTCAAACAAAAACAAAAACGTACGTGATTCCAATTAAACATATTCATACTGAAGCATCCGTGTTTCCTTTGTTCAGTGCGGGCTAATGAGCCCAGTATGTCTCATCTGGTTCGAGTCAGCATTTTTAACATGACCATCTCATGCTTTCTAAGCTGCAGCTCATTCCAAAAGCACTTTTAGAAATCTGTGTTATAGTGTCAGTGCAGCCCTGTTTCTCATTTCTTTTCCTTTTCCTTTCTAACAGCCACGAGAGCACCATGGTTGCCTCACAAATGTTTGCCTGTCAGGTCAGCAGGTACTCTCCTCTCGCTTAATTCACAGCCCCGGGTTAGGAAATGTCAGCCGGGTTTGTTTGCCGCTGCCTTTTGCACTCCCGTGGAATCCCAGCCAAGTGTGCTCCATAAGGCTCCTTATGTAGAGCAGTTATGAAAGAAAGTGGGGGAAAGGCAGGAAGCAGAGCGTGGTGCTGGATGTGTGTGTGTG
>JBBMOE010000006.1:10757568-10804338 GCA_037975065.1 Chaetodon trifasciatus
GATGTGTATAAGAGACAGTGGGGGGTGGGGGCTGGCAGGGTTGGGGGGGGCAGGCAGGGTTCCTACTTTGCGGCCACAGGGGAAAATCCTACACATGAAAGTGCAGGAAAATAGGTCATATCTATATTTCAGAGATGTCAATGCCAATTAAAAATGTAGATATTTTCATTTTTTCCACATTGTAAATAATACAGTGAGAGTGATTGCCTATTGATTGGAGTAATCCATTTCAAATACCACAATTAGTTTATTTTCAGCGGGGAATTCTCGGCCCATACTTATACTCGCGGTTCTTTGGAGGACCTGGAAAATGAAGTCTAGAAGACAGAATGGCAGTCATCCCTCTCTGTTATTTTATTTTTATTTTTTTTTAATTTCCCATTAACAGTAATGATATGATATGATATCGGTATTTAATTAGAAAAGGATATCTCATTAAAGGACTCGTGAGCAAACCAAATACATTATGAGATCAATTTCTGAGATTTGACTTTGCCATTATATTTTAGGCATCAGAGAGATGAAAGCCTTGGATCATCATTTTGTGAGATGGAGGGGTGTAGCAGAGTCATAACAGGCGTTTATTAGGTTTATTTCCTCTAATATGTCTTAATTGAACCCAGTAAAAAGCCTTGATATTAAGGAATGCATTTTCAGAAGCAGGAAACCAATTAAATCATATTACGGCAATTACCTGCACCACCAGAGCAAACCTGATAATCACCAATTGTAATCCACACGTAGAGTGTGTATGCACTGGAATAGATGAAGGACAGCCTGTCTTCATCATGAACTTTAGATAAAACAATATTCACACGGCTCCTGATGGAAGGCAACAGCAAACAACATATTTAGCCACTGAGGTTTGAGGGAAATGATTCCACATCATTCCTTATCGCCTAACGTACCACAGCTCCTAAGATCTTGGTGTACAGATTTCATTAGAAGTAAAAGGCCGGCGTTATTCTATATTTTTCTTACTGTCAACAAACCAAAACCAACAATGCAAATTAGTCCATCTCTCACTACTTTGACACTCAGCTCCAAGCCAATTCATTCCTACAGATCACAAATATCAGCTTCATTTATATATAAAACGTTTCAGTAGTTTTCCTACAACAGCTGGGAAACAGTTTGAAGTCAACCATACACATGCAGAAGTAAACAGTGCATTCACTGGGGACTATTTTCCGCTGCGGATTAAAGATGCTCTCTGAAGTGTTTTTAACAAACAGCACTGTGTGTATCAATGACTACAAACAAACACACTAAATGTATCTCCGTCCTCATAACACTTTAAACACTTCTTATAATAGTTTTTCAGTCTTGATCCCTGCTGTTGTTGGGGCGTGGTCACATTAGCTAAAAGTGTGAAACAAATTTGAGCAAAATTGCTCAACAGCACTACTAGTGGTCAAAAAGTCCTCAGGGTACCTTTAATACATTTCTTTTCATTTGCTTTTAACAATATACATTTAATTTTGTGAACTGGAAACCGTTTCCTTCAGTGGAAACCAAACTGTGGAGAAAATAAAGAGCCCACGAATAGCAGAAAGGACAAAAAAAGCATTTAAAGTCGTGTGTGTGATTTATGGCTGCTTCATATAGAAATTCACCAGCCTTATCCTTTAAAAGCGATGTTACTACTTTAAGAATAAGCAATGTCTCACATGATTTGCGACTTTAATATCTGTGTTGAGCTGAGAGTTAAGAAAAAAACTGAATCCCCCCACTACTGTTCGTACTGTGAGAAAGAAATGGGTTTGCTGAGACAAATGTAATGATGACAATGCTGAATATCCGTTACCTTGAATTTGTCAACTTCAGTCTTGGAGCAAGTGGCATGGTATGACAGAACCTGCAAAATAATGACACAGTGTCAGTGTATTTCTCAAATCATTAAAATAACCGCTAGGGCTCCAAGAGAAGCACAACTGCGGCTACGGCTTGGAAATACTGCACACTGGAATTACAGCATTACACACAGCAGATCTTCTAGAGGAGGAAGTTAACTCTTGCCCCTAGAACAGCCTACATGAGCAGCGATCTCAGCCCTGATTCCATCGCCATGTTCCCTTCATTTCCTGAGAGAAATACCTCGCTCAGACCTGCAGATCCTTATTTGATCATAAACGCTCATGTTTATTCAGTGCTGCCAGAAGCAATGCATCTACAGATTGGTTCATTCAGCGTGTCACCTTTAAATGCTCTATCTCTCTGTTCTCTGCTTCTCCTACCTTGAAACAGTGGTGCTAACTACTACAATGCACCTGAAAGCTCTCCATTGTAATCTAAGGATGTACTGTAAAGGCTGAGTAGTGCTGAATGGCTACATACTGCAGGGCAGATGAGGAATTGCTTTTCACCGCCTCTCATTAATTTTCAATAAAACCATTGTGAGAATGTTATCTACAAAGAGAGATCAGCACTTTTTTCATGCGTATTGTGGAAATAGGAGACTAAAAAAGGAGCCAAGCACAAAGACCCCTGAGAGAGAATAACTAAGGCTTTATATTAAGCATGCAGAAGCCGTTGTTCCCTCTGACTTCTGGGTAAATGTTTCAGCACAGAGCATATGTTGACTTGAAAGGAAAACAAAGATACCATTATAGCTAATGGAATGGAAGAAAAGATAGGATGCACAGGGAAAATTCATCTGAGGGAAGGCATGAAAGCTAACACAATGAGCATGTCCAAGTTATGCTGTCCAAGTAATGTGTCATCTTGGACAATTCCTCCCACCCACTCCACAACGTGCTGACCAAGCACAGGTGTGCATTCACTGCAAGACTCATTCCACAGAGATGTACCAGAGAGCGTCACAGGAAGTCACTCCTGCCTGTGGCCGTCAACCTTTTCAACTCCTCCTTCAGTGCCAATAGACTCACAACTGTTACCAGCTATGACCCCATTATTTATCTATCATTTACATTCTCAAACTGTCCAAGGCAGATTTAACACTACAATAATTTTGGGCAATATTTCAACTGTTGTATCAGCTCAACTATTCAATTATTCATCTGTGCAATTCTCTTTATTACTGCTTCTATTACGGCTTTAATAATGCATTTATACTGAGCATTTCTATTATTATGTATTTCGAGTTATTCAAATATGGTCTATATTGTTGTTATATGTTGTAGTATAATGCACATATTTTATACAGACTGTTATTTTTCTTATAATATCTGTATATTGATACATATTTCTACTCTAGAATGGGAGCAACTGTAATGTGACTCAATTTCACCTCAGGGATCAATAAAGTATTTCTTATTCTGATTCAGTTACAGGCGTGACAAAAGGAAACTGAAGCACAAAGCAGCAGCAGTACACAATCAACCTAAGTCAACACTCTGAAGCAGCATTACAGTTTGCACTGTAATGTTTTTGCAAATACAAGTAAATAAAAAGATTTCCTATTCAATCACACGGAAGAAATTGAAATTTCTATTTTCAAATTCTTGTGCTATGCTGCAGAAAATTGAATGGGATGTTGAGTTCTTACATCCAAAGCCACAGACTGCTTGGCCCAGGACTTCTTCACCTGGTCATACATGATGGTGTTGTTGATGCCCAGTCCACAAAAGATCACAAACGCCTATGAAAAGAACAAAAAGCAGATAAACTTGACAGTGTCCAGTATACCTACAGGTCACTCTATGTGGAAAATGATACAGAAGCAAGTGCGGTACCTCAAAGAGACGCTGGTCTGCGTCATCGAATGGTTTCCCGTCGAGCCTGTTCAGCACTTGGGCGACACCTGTTGCACAAAATCAGTTTATCTGTTCAATAAGAACTTAATGTTTAAAGTTTGATATTGGTGAGGCTCTGGTGCATATAACCCACCTCCAATTAAAAGCGGATCAAACCCACACACTCCATGCCGCTAACTAACATGCATTATTAATGGAAATTAAGCTGAGACACAACATCCTATCACATAAATAGCAATATATTCAAATATGTGTTGTGTAGCACTATATTAAAAATCCCTGTATACTTGACGAAATAGTTGTAGCTACATTCATTCTTATATATATATAAAACATGGTTATACAAAGTGGCAAAAATGTTGCACATGTGAATTTGGCATTGAGTTAAGGTAATCTCTGACAGGGCATCCAGTAAGCGTCCATAATGCTGCAGTGGGATTGAAGGCTTTTTATCTGACAGCAGTATTCCCTGTTTAGAGGGCTTCTCTCATCATCTAATTAAAAACAGAGCAAGCCTTTGTTGATAAAGCATAAACATTTAATTGATAGAGACTGGCTTTTATTGTCACTGAGAAATTATGCTAAAAAGTAATTACACAATACATTACCATTTTTATTTATCTCTATGAGGTCAAACAAACCTGCCACCAAAGTGACATTTTAATTTCAATGTATAGCTGGAGATGCACAGAGGTGAAACAAGGTTTAGTACTGGAGCTGAGAACAATTTTCATTATGGCGTCATTAAATTTAAAATACAGGCCTGATGTTTTCTCTGAGCTATTATTGCTCCCTCTGCAATGAGCATGTAATTTGTGACAAGTTGCAGCATAGGTGGCCTCAAAGCATACGCAAGCTAAATGACACACAGTCTTTAACTACACCAGATTCCTAATGTCACAAGTGTTATTCAACCAAAAAACATAATATGACAATGATTTACAGCTCCATTGCAACTTTGTACACAGATGACCGGTAGTGTTGTGTGACTGTTTTTACAGGATAATAGAAATACAGCAAATGTGAAAGATTTGCAGTTTAAAAATTAAAAGCACAGGCAAGTGGCAGAAAATCGAATCTAATTAAAAACAACTTTTCAACAATATAAATGAAGGCTATTTAAAAGCTAAGCTAAGAAGATAGATTTTTAGCCATTAGGGCTTGTCTAATATCATCTGGGAAGTCTGTGTTGCATGATAACAAAATGCTGATTCGCTGTGTTTTACACATTAGGTCAAAGCTACACAGGAACAGCTTAAAAACAACAATGTTAACGTCCTGGAGTGGCCGAGTCAGGGTCCAGATCTCAATCCAATCGATGATTTGTGGCTGGACTTCAAAAAGCCTGTTCGCTCAAAATGCACATGCAACCTGACAAAGTTTGGTTCATTCATATTTGGAGCAAATTATCTGTTTTTTGAACCATTTTTCTTTCTTTGGTTATGATATATATTATATAAATGTTATATATGATATCAATTTTAGCTGACATCATGCATTATTAGTGAATTCCTGTTGTTTAGCAAAAATGGCTATGCAGGCTAGCAAAACCAACATCTTTTTTATAGTCTTATGTAACCGAATTTGAAAAACATTTGGCATATTGACAAAGGGAGTGTTTATACGATTTTACTCACATACGATATTTAACATTAAACCTCGTTCTTGCTGGAGTCACACTAGCATTTCTTCTTGGTAATGTTTTGAAGGAGCTGGCTGTAACCTTGGAAGATGACACAAAGACATCCGTTTTCTAACTTAATGTATCCTTGACTTGAGAATTTCATCTCCTGCTGCTTTGTTTGTGTAATGGTTTTTCTCTCTGGAAAAACCTCAGGTACCGCCCACACACGCACTGCATTTCTCCATCCCCTCACTCTTTCTGTCCTTCTTCCTCTTCCCTCTCCCCGACAAATGCACTTACACCTACGCTAAAAAGACAGAGCGCACGCAGACATCACACACACGCACAGGTCTTAACCAACCATCTGCGGCAGATATGCTGATCACTTTGCACTCAAATAAAACAAATGACTTCCTGCGTCAGATCTCAGTGGACCAACTGGAGCTGCTATCACTGCTCCTCCCTGCAATATCCAGCACCAAAACCAGAGGAGAGATCAATGATTTATCAGTGTCAGTGTGGTGCTGGCCTGGGGCTGATTCACAAACACAAAGCACAAGACCAGAAGAAGAAAACTCCTCCTCCAAGTGTGGAGTGATGGTGCAGCGTGGATCTAATCACACACATGCAGCCTCAGCTGAACATATGCTCAAGCACCCCCGCCCCTATTGTCTACTATGCAGAAAAAATGGAAATTTTTAAACCTGTAGCTTAAAAAAAAATTCAATTTTTTCCACGAATGCATGTCAGATATATACTGCACTGATATATTATACTGTATATCTGCATAATAAATGCACTATATGGCCAAAAGTATGTGGACACCTCTGCCTTTTGGTTTGGGACTAATTTTCATGGTTTGAGCAAGTTCCACTCACTCTAATTAAGGTTAGTTTTAATGTTATGCCATATGTTGCAGCCATTATATGTGTATGGATTATTTGCTTACTTTTTTGTAATATTTTCATCTGTCCGCATACTTCTTGTCATATCGTGTATTACACAACTTTAATCCCTTTCCATAAATATATGCAAAGCTAAAAAATGACTCCTGTATTACATGTACCAAACAGAGAAAAGGAAGCTCCATGTGTTAACTTACCAATGATTTGGTGGTTGCTGTTCCATATGGGAACGCAAAGCACAGAGCGGATGTGGAAGTCTGAGAACTGGTCCGCCTAAAGAGAGTGGGAGTGTGAAGAAAGCATACAATTAGAATTATCATCCATCTGCAGGAAAGATTCCTCGCACTGTTCTCAGAATTGTACTCTGGTTTTACCTCTAAGAACAACTAGGACTGGTTTTTAACCTCAAAACTTATCACAAACATCACCTTTGGCTTCAGGTAACTTTTTCTTGCATTTTATGACCCAAAAATGTATTAATTAATCAAGAAAACTGCTGACAAATAAATAAATTCTGAAAATAATCTTTAGTCGCAGCCACACTTCTTCCTTAATCTGCTATTTTCACATTCACATTCATAGTTTTACTCAATCTAACTGCTTTGTATAACATTAAGCAACAATGTATTTGAGACATATTTGAGAAACAGGTTTAAAATTCTTCATGATGTACTGAAAGAATGTACCCGTACCCAAGAATAGTTTTAGCACTAGTATTGAAAGATACCCAGCTCTCTAGTGTTCACCTCTGGAGTATTAACTATGTGTACAAGCCTAACCTCTAATGGAAGAGCGAGGCTACATGGAAATATAAGACCAGCAGGACGCAGTGTACAGTAAGGACCCTGAAGGCCCTTTCAAAGCGAGAAGCAGCAAGTCGGTGCCTCTATTCATTTCAGTGAGTCTGCTGGCAGCTTTTCCGCCAAGTACACATTTTCCATTTTTCTGTCACTGCTGCTTAATGTTGACCACGTCAACTTTTGCTGCTTGCAGCTGGATGCAGAGTGGACTGCTGTGCTAGCCGCTGTGGGATTCTGTTTAGGTCTATGCAGCATCAGCACCGGCCGCTTTGGTTATCGCTTCCTGGTTTGAGAGGACATTTATTGTACAGAGGTCAATTAAGAGCTGACAAAATGGAAAAATGGGTGGTATGTAATTTCTCATCAGGTGGTGCCAATAAAGAATTAAGTCAAAGGCAACTGAACTTTATGTTTCGCCTTGAAGACTTTTCCAAGACTCCTCATCAATTCTACTAACTGGCACCCATTTTAGTCTCCACGCCTGGATACGTCCTTCAGGTCACTACAATGCAACCAACATGAACTGATAAACAGCACGGGGACGGATGTTAGTTTGATGCGATGGTCTCCTTCATTTCTGTTTCAAACCATCTGAATGCCATCCACGCCGGTGGAACTGAGCATGCCTCATGGATGAGTGGTGAAATATTTTCAGCACCAAGCAGTGAGCCTACTTTTGATTGAGTACTTCTAGAAATACTATGACCTGAATGATAATCACATATTCCATACCAGCTCTGTCATGTGGATATAATCCCAGTGATGTCACATTTGAAAGGTGTTATCGTGTGTTTACCTCAGCGTCAAAGCGAGGATCCTGATAGGCATCACTAATGTTCACGGGTAGTCCTGTGGATGCCACCAGCTCTGCAATACTGTTGTTGATGAGCCAGTCTGAGTAAGATGATTTCTCCATGCTGTCTTTGAAACTAGGGGGAGAACATAAGAGGGGAAGATGACAAGTGGAACAGAATGGAAGAAACAGTGCTGGACCACATTTGTTTCACATTCACTTGCCTTTTATCAGCAGAGGTTTGAAAAAGATCCTCAAACACACTCCTTCTCAAAAAAAAAAAAAAACTTATAAAAGTAAACCCTCTGAACTGCAAGCTTGTAAAGGACCCTTCTTATTTCTCTTCATGGACTCCTCTTTTACGTTGACTCGCATTTAATGAACTTTTCATACAGTAGATATCAGTAAGCTTCTCCTGCAGCTTATGAAGTAATGAAAAGTTAATTGTGTGATTGTCTTCCTTATTGCCAAACGCCCCCACACTCTGCATAGAAACACCTGCATGCCTACACAGACTTCCCATTCACATTAATTGCAGTGGGCTGCCGCTGACTTTTTACCTTCAAACGCAACAAGCTTAATGTTCAGCGTGGCTCACTTTGTCTTTCAAGATTAGAATAAAAATGGAAGAGATGCCGATGTCAGATCTTTTGAAGCCTTTTGATCCAGTGATACAGCTATGTGTGGATGTGAAACCCACAGTGCGGCGGGGAATAAACCTCATGGGTGGGATGGCAAAGATGCTTTTTCTTTCTTGCTCTCTTCATTCTCTCTGTCTCTCGTCTGTCATTTAGCTTCCACAGACACACCAGCAGCACTGTACACTCGCTCAACATTATCCTCCCCATGGGGGCGGCTGGGGATTGTGAGGCACATTAGAAATCCTACAGTACGCTCGCCTTTTGACACCAAATTTATTCACTTAATTACATGCATAAATCTTGCACAGCAGCCCTTGTTATTCAGATGTGAACCTTTAGGAAGACTAGTGTCATCGCAGAGATACTGTACTTTTGTCACTTCAGCTGGGTTTGAAATGTTGTGCAGTTTACTTGAAATGACAAACTGGCTATTTGCAGTATTTAATATGTGATCACAAAAGCACAGATCAGTAGGGAGTCTTGTTTAGCCAGGAAAACCAAACTACTACTACTAATTTCCTACTATTTGTATTTTCTTATTCATTACTGCTGTGGTTATTAGTGATGCCTTGACGTGACAGTATCAGTTATGGCAAGTGCAGGACTCGGGGGAAAGTCTGTCTTCTTTTCAGCACTGGTTTTATCCATAAACATCCCACACAATATTAAGCCTCTCTTTCACCACTCAGCCATGCCTGGCAGTGGAGAGAAGCAGCAAAACCCAATTAAGTAGGGCTCCTACAGTATGCCTTCTATTCAGAATCAGCATATTACTCCCATAGCACTACAGAATATTACATTTTTCTACTTCCCTTATTTTTCGTCCTTGATGGAAGCTTTACAGATTCAAACAAAGCTCTGTGCACAATGCACAGGTGCCATGGCGCCGCAGGCAAACAAAGGTGGAGATATGACTGTTTAGTGAAAAGGTTACTGGTATGAGAAGTGGCAAAATGGAAGGCAAAGCTACATTTCTCATCAGGTCAGATGTTATCGAGAGGCAGAGTAGATTTTACCACTGAAACATTGTACATACCTGCTTTCAGTGTCTGCACTACACTTAGGGGACAGCAGCTCAAAAGACTTGGTGAACTTCACCACCTGAAAGATTTAAAAGGCAAAAAATCACTAAAGCTCTTAGAAATGTTGCATGGAGGTACAAAGTATTATTCACTGTTAAAGATTAGGGCAATATAGATCGTCAAGGCTGCTACATCAATGTGTAAGCAGCATCTTACTGTTGTAGGTGATTAGCTGGGTGGCTGGTTTGAATTACTCTATATACAGGTAGCTACAGTCTAGTGATTCAAGAGGGGTGGAGCCCCTCCAAAGGGTCCCAAGATAACTTTGAGAGGTTGTGAGATGATCAATCGGCACACATGTTCTGGACTTTTCTATAATATTCTCTGACCCCTATGGGCCTCAAACCCTCTGAAATGAAACCACGTGAGGAGTTTAAAGGGGAAACATGACGAGGAGCCCCAACTCCACATTGCTTTTATGTAGGGTTCTCAAGCCAAAAAGGTTGGGAAGCACAGGTTTAATATTAAATTATGTGTTTTTTTTTCTAAGTTCATCATATGTGTTTTGTAAAGTATTAATCTGAAAAGTAACTAGTAACTACAGCTGTAGCCATAAATGTAAACACTCTGAAATGTAGTGTAGTAGAAGCATAACGTAGCAGAAAATGGAAATACTTAAAGTAAAGTACATGTACCTCAAAATTGTACTTCAGTACAGTACTTGAGTAAATGTACTTAGTTGCATTCTACCACTGCACAAATGTACAGACAGACAGACAGACAGACAGACAGACAGACAGACAGACAGACAGACACACATACACAGCAGAGATAAAAACAGTACCGGTGACTCAATGTCCTCCAGCAGCTGAACAGAGCAGCGCTCGCACTTTAGCAATGTCTGGGCACGGTGCATGATCTTCCTGACAATCTTCTCCAGGTCAGTCTGCTCTTCAAACAGGTCATTGACTACCTCCAAGAGTGCCTGAATACCAGTAACAGACAAAGATACCCACAAAATAAGAAATCGGTCGGCAGGAACACAGTGAAGCAATAGTGAAAACCTTTTAAATAAACACGGTTTGCCTTGCTCAGCTGTTAGTGCACAATTATTATTATTATCCTTAAACCATAAACCAACAGGATGATATAACATGATTAGTTTCCCCAATAAAAGTAAATTAGGCTCTTTATCTAAGGCAGTGCCAATCCAATTTAATACACAAGCACATAAAAATCATATGGTGTAAAGGGAGCTCCCCTCATTTCTCCTCTCGGTTCTCTGAGCTGTGTTCTCATTATGTTCTCTTCCATCACAGATCAATGTGTGACATGAATTAGTGCATCTCTTAACATTGCCTAGGAGATTTAGATCATGGACCAGACCTGAGTCGGGATGCAGGCCCATCCCCCACAACAGATCCAGAGAAAGTGTCCATGCAGGGCTGCATGCTGCTCTGTGATCCCCCACTGCAGTGGCAGCAAGTGGGCTGCTGCTGATCAATACTCGGCCTCAATGTCAGCATCAGGGGGGAGGAAGTAATGCTGATCCTGGGGATGGGGGAGGTTATTATCCTGGTTGGCCCTGCGGCCCTTACCCGGCTCCTGTCGTACTCCTTCCTTGAGGCGGCAAAGAGTTGGGCGTTGGAGATGGCGATACCACAGAAAGGCAGGTACATCTGCAGCACCTGTGGACATATTGAACATTCATAAACTATGCAGATGTCCGTCACCACTGAATTATATGCAGGGTTATTTAGCAAAGATGGTCCCTAATGTCACAAAGTTACTGCTATTATACACAGTTCTCTTGAGCTGCCCAAAAACCTACAACTTGAAGCATTTGGTAGCTTTATTTGTTTCATGCGGCTATGTAACGCTCAGTGAAATGAGATATGTACCTTTCACATTTTTAAAGATATATTTAAAGGTGTCCTGTGGTGTTTTTGCCCACCAGTAACACTAACAGTAGTGCTTTTATTAGCAGATCCCTGTTTTGTTGGTATCGTACAAGAGCATGTGGTGCAACACAATAGACAGTCCTGCCAAAGGTTTCACACCTTTCCACTTGTCTATAGATAACTTTAACGCACAAAGAAGTACAGAAATGAGCCAATGAAGGCAGTGAAGGAGAAACTGGCTGCTAAACATGACTGTTAAGAATGTGGGATTAAAAAAATCAGCTTTGCAAATGTTTTCTGAGGATGGAAATGCATTTGTTAAAGCGAGGAAACACACAATGTGTTCTGGTGAGAACTGAACACTGAATGTTAACAACTTTTGTTTTGTTAGAAAACTCTGCAGGGCACCTTTAATGTTGTAGCCAATTTTGCGACCGGCTATAAAAAGCTATTTGGAAGAAACCAAAAGTGAATGAGTGATATTTTCATCCCAGAAAAACTTAGCTTTTGAATTGGAACAAATAAGAAATGGTCTTTCATTGGCATCATTACTTGCGAGGACAAATAAATCAATTCAACTGACATTTTACCATTTGACTGAATAGTCTGACTTACTGTGCCTTGGGCTGATAACATAAATTCCTTATTCCACTCATATTTTCTTCACATAAATAATGTAATCACTTGATGTGGCCGAATGACTATAGTTAATGTGTATCCTGAAATGGAATCAACGTCTTACCAGGTTGGAATGGAACAACATTTCTTTCTCCGTCACCACTGTTGATTCATAACGAACATCAATATGCAAGCACACCCTACAGAGGACGCAGAGAGGTGGCTGCAATTGCATGCTATTAAGAAAGCTGCGATGTGAATACACAGGTTGAATTCTATACACTACAATCACCCCATAGTGCAGCCTTATCTGAGAGGCACTCAGCCCCCATAACATGGAATCAATAGAATTTAGGTGGTGTGCTTCCTTACTCTGCTTCTTTGTTTAGTTATCTATCTTTAGCATCTGGCTGCTGTGTAAACAATACAATCAGTACAACAAACCCACTAATATTTACCAGCCTTCAGCTCGACCTGAGGGTAGGGACACCACAACAATACATGAATGGGAAGTTACTCAGCTGTGGCCGCTGATACAGGGATATCTCTTTCACCTTTTTAGAAAAGGTAATGTATCAGTTACTCATCAGCCACAAATGAACATGTAAAGAGCAGAATCCTATAGCACAGCCTCTATAAGTGGGAAACTTGCTCACTCCAAACATATTATTTAGGTAGTCCACAACCTTGAGTTAGGAAGGCATTGCATGCACTTGGATATGCAGAACACTAAAAGACTAATATTTATGTTTGGTATGCTTTAGTAGAATATATAGAACATGTGTTTAAATCCCAGTCATATTTCAGTATTGTACATTTACAGCTTCTTCCCTGTTCATACAATGGATTCATAAATTCACATGACAACATGACTACTCTAATTGCTGGGGTCATGAAAATTGTAGACCTAAAAATGGTATGACAGACTGGAAAAGGTTGTGAAACCCTGCTCTAATTGCTGCAATTTCTCTTTACAATCAAACGGGTCTCCTGGGTTAGTTACATATCTTTAATTTCTCTACCTATATTTCAACGGTAGCATGACTGAATTTAAGGAGCACGCTGGCAATAGCAAGAGTGGATTGTTTATCGTAAGGAGAGACTTCAATGACAAAGGTACTATTGTGTATGTACATTAAGGTACATATATTCACCATTAACTAGGTGCTTATTAGCATGCATATTAGTACAATATTGCCTGTTTATTAGTCATTATAAATCACTTATTAATGCCTTACTCTGCATGACCATATTATACAACTACTGAACCATTAACTAAGAGTTTTCCCTCAATAACCTAATTACTGTTTATTGATACCAAGTAAAGAAGTTGTTGCACATGAATTAAGATGTTAGTAATCTAACCTAACCCTTAATAAACATAACCCCAAGAATAAGGCATTAATAAGCACTTTATAATGACTAATAAAGAACCAATATGCTACTAATATGCATGCTAATAAGTAACTAGTTAATGGTAAATATGTACACCTTAATATAAAGTATTACCTAGTTTTGTTTTGTGTTGTTTGTTGTACATTGGAGGACCCCAGTGGAAATAAATCATTAGGCTTTATTGTGTTTTTATCCTCAATGATTGCAACTATACATGTACAGACTTAGTACACCGTAAAAGTGTGTTTCTTCTGTTCTGGTATGTTGCACTGATGTGGGTATGATGATACTGTTTAGAATTATGCTAAGTAGAAATTAAATCACTAAATAAAAAAACATTTCTAATCATTATGTGATGTGAACTATTACTCTGTCATGCTAATGACTAAATTAACTTAATGCACTTCTTCAGTCATTATCCATAATCAAGCACCTTATGCAATCATTTTCAAACACGGCAAACAGATGATGCTGAACAATAAGATCATACATAATGCTTTTTCAGCTGTTCTATGGAATTCTCTAATAATGATCTCCCAGAAAGACAGTGGCCATCAATAGCCCCAGCAGGAGCAGATTCATTAGCGAGCAGGACTTTGGGGATCTGGCTATGGATCTGCCTGTGGAAGAGGCAAACCCAGGAAAAGCACTGCTCTCTCTAATTACATTCTGTCAGGCAGGCCATTATACAAGGTTGCATTACAAACAAGACATTTTTGCCTTGAGACCTGTGGATTGACCAGTAAAGAGCAGTTTAATAACGAAACTAACGGGCCGAGACCTTAGGGACAGTCTGTACGTCGAACCTCAATGACTTCCTTCTCTACAACTGGAATGCATATGAGGAAATCTTATAATGCAAGTCATTGCTACATATCATTATCTACAATGAATACCAAGTGAGAGACACTTCACAGACCATGAATGATCCTGTTTCCTCCCCTTACTCCACAATAACATTTACAAATAAAAAATTCATTTAACTAAATTTAGCATTTAACACATACCAAATTGAGTGCTATTTATGGGCTTAGTGCCCAACACAGCTAATAAACTCTTTACCACACCAGGACTCCTGCTCAATAGCTTTTATCCATTCTAAACATCACAGGTACACGGAAAAAAGACAGGAGCAAAGAGAGGTCAAAACACAAAGCATCAGATGTTGCATCAGTGCAGTCACGTCAAGACAGATCAAGTCTTTCCAAACACTTATCACACCTCAGGTGAATATTCTCATGGTCATTATAAATGCTTTAAACTCACAAAATTGATTCAGAATATATTGGGAATTAGGGTGAAAATCGTCCTAGGACCACACTTTGCTTTCCCAAACCTTGAAGTTGATTTAGCCACTGAATTTATTCACAACAGCATCAGCGGTGTTCCATTAACACCAATGCACTGCCACCTCGTTTGGCTGGCACAAGGTTGTTCACACACGCTAATTTCACATCAGAGAAAATGAGTGTAATCAATTAGCATCAATAATTAAGAATTACATAATGAATGACTTTATGAATCAGCAGCACAGCGTAGTGTCACTGTGTGTTATTGTGATAGTTGTGGGCTTTTATAAAATTTGCATGTTAAAGAAATTTAATTGAAATTTAATGAATGAGGGTAACTTCACATTCCACATAGAAATGTGAGAAGCTAAGCCTGGTCTGGAGATTAATTAATTAATTTCAGATGATTTAATATATACAGTTCAATCAGCATTCACGGAAACCGTTTATATTAAGGTATTAACTAGTTTCTTATTAACATGCATGTTAGTTGCATATTGGCTATTTATTAGTCATTATAAGATCCTACTAATGCCTTATTCTGGGGGTTAGGGTTTTAAGCATAAGTGTTAAATTATTACAATTGGAATTTTTGTACAACAACTTCCATACTTATTATCAATAAGATGTAATTAGGAAGTTATTGAGGGAAAACGCTTAGTTAATGGCTTAGAAGTTGTAAAATATGGTGATGCAGAATATGCATTAATAAAGCAATTAAGCACATTTTTTTTCTTTTTTTGTTGTGGTTTTATTGTTTGTCTCAAAGTGCTACAGAAGTCTGTTCATCTTCAAGAAATGGCGACTATCCTTGAAGGCTACAGCAAACTGTAAAACACTAAAATCCTTAATTGAAAAAAAGAAAATCATTTGCAGTGTTTGTTGAATGGGTGCAGGCCCTACCCCTTATAACGATCATCACTTCAAGCCCAAACCGGCAGTAATTACTCTGATTTTCTCAAAGGAACTGCTTAGAGGGCAGTGAGCCACAGTTCATTATATCAAAGTCAGAGTTCAAAATGAATGCAGCCAATTAAAAGAATAGAATAACATTTTTTACTCTGTGTCAATGGTGGTTCGACTTTGAGGAGGGGTAGTGGCACACACTGGTGAAATGATGTCATTCAGACACTCAAACCAGGTTACTGAGGCTCATGTGATCCCTGAGCTCATGTAATTTTCCACACGGAAACTTAAAAAGCATTTCAGTAGGCTGGATTTCATTCACATAGACACAGAAACCAAGCAATGCTGAATTTTTGAAGGCACCACCAACAATTAAAAGTAAAAGAAAATGAAAGGATACTTGTTAATACACAATGTATCGTATCATATCGTATCGTATCCTATCGTATCGTATTGTATCGTATCATTTCGTGTATGTATATGCATTGTCCAGGCAAAGGCTGGACCTAAAATTTCTCCACAGAACAATACCACTACCACACCCAGCTGGCTTTTTGGTTTAACTGAAATTTGAACTAGGATGTTCATTTTGTTTTTTTACACTATACAGTTAGGATCAGATCTAAGTGGATCAGTTTGAATATTTTAATTTCAGGACTTTATATTAAATGGTTTGTACCTTTGTGTAAAAATCAGTGTTGGTAGAGGTCAGAGGTCAAACTGTGTGAAGTTCTGTACTTCCTGAGATCAGAGAGAGAGAGATTGTTCTGAATTACCTTCACTTGCCATGTTTACCTGTTTTGAGAGTTGTCCACTAAGATATTACAATTTGTTGCAGTAAACGTAAATCTGCTACTTTGGTGTCCCCCAAGGTACAGTTTTAGATCCTCTTTGTTTTTCCACTTTGACACAAAACAAAATCCTCTTTCTTTTATTTGCACATGAAAAATGACCAGGTTGCAAAATGCCTGACCAAAATTAAGCAGTTAAAATGCCTACTGGTTGCCATTTACTCCAAATCAAAGAATCCAAATCATCTTAGAAGCAGCGCTCTAATTTCTTAAAATACAGTAATATCAAAAACAATATCAAATATCAAAAAGATAACACACAGTTAGTCAATATTGAAGTTCACACTCAATGCCCACTTAGAACAGCATGGAATTCAAGCCTTTACTCAACCTTCAACCACCTCTATCTGTTCCTCTTGGAGAGGTAGAGCAGCTTGGTCTGCCTTTATGGTTTGTGGTCCCCACTGTACAGTACGTCATCCACATGTATTCTTTACTCACATAGTGCAAATGTCTGTTATATAAAGAGCTTTGCACAGAACCAGTTTATGATGCACCGTATAAATTTTATTTGGTCTGATATCCTATAAGAATGTATTAAAAACATGTGGCTCCAGGCAGAAACTGTGTTCTCTCTTCTTAAGCTGTAGATTTACATTGGGAAATTGTGTGAAAGTGGTTATTACAGTATTGCTTCGAGCCAATTTGACAAGGAGTTTGGCAGCCAGAGGGAGCACAGCGGTGAGGGAAGAATGCAATCTGACAATCGACTCACAGAGGTGTTAAACTATATTGGCAAATGGAACCTATATGGGAGGTACTTGCTTCTTATTAAGACAAAATTCATGAAAATGTCCTGAATAATACATTTCACATACAATGTATTAAAAGGCACGCAAAGTGAAATAAATGCTAAATCAAGATAATAAAGCAAGATGTAGATCAGCTTATACACTTAAGTCAATAGGTATATTCCTCTATAGAAGGTAATGAGACAATGCAATTAGACATGGGTTGAACGATTATCCAAGGTCCCCAAAGGACCCAAATCCTGCAGGGTAGCAACACAACTTAATTAAAGCAGCATGAGATTAAAACCAGCCACATTGTGTGTTTAAATATCCTGTAAGGGTCAGTGCATAGAGAATGACTTTGTTTTACTAAAGGTAACCTAAAGTCTCGAATGACATCTGCCATTGCAGTATTATCTAATGCTCTGAAAAGTGTGATACATTTTCTTATTACAAGGTCTTCCATAAAAGCAGAGCTGCATCTGTGCTATGCAGGGAGCGTACTGTATTCTCTGATGCTAGCATTGCATTTCATTACTAATTCAGCTGTAGCCATCCCGAGCATTAGTGTGACATTAATGCAATGTGAAACGTACTCAAAACACGGGAAAGAGAAAAAGAATTCCTAATCTGCATCTATTATGAACAATGGATAGAGTCTGCAGATGTAAATTTAACAGTAGAGCTCCGATGAAGAAAAATATACTCTAAATAAAAAAACTACAGTCGTCCACTGCAGGGAAACACATCACTAAAATAAAAGCACAGCCTGCTTTGTGCTTTCATGTTTCATCTTTTTCCCCTTTAGGAGGAAGTCAGAGTATCGCTTGTCACCGTCTTTCTGCCACATCATGTCAAGTGTGCTGATGGACTGAACACATGCTCCTCGTGCCTCTCTCATAAGTCAAATAAACAATCCTTCACAATCACAAGCCTATCTGGATCAGGGCAAGATGTAACACCCCCACCTACTGCTTTGACTTGTTATGTATTATGTTCATTCACAGACATTTGTGTCTTGTTGCAACTGCCAACTTTGATCTGTTTACACACTGAGCTGATTCACACAGAGGTAAAATACTAAAGAGTAGTCATCCAAGAGCATGTTTCAGTCCTCTTGGATCATATGTGATCAAAAACAGAATATCTGTAGACAGATCAGAGCAATTTCTGTTGTTGTTGTTGTTGTTGTTGTTGTTGTTGTTGTTGTTGTTGTTGTTGTTGTTGTTGTTGTTGTTGTTGGCCATTCATCATATTTTGTTGGGGTTAACTCTTTGGCAACCATTCAAAATCCCATAATGGTGAAATCTAAATGGTAACTCTAAATCAAAGTCTGACACTCTGGCTGTCCCACTAAGCACATAAGTAAAAGACTCACCAATTACAGATTCTGGACAGCCTCTATAAAGTTGTAATTCTTCATGGCATTACAGCGGGGTCCTTTGGAAGATACTGCCTCAGGAAAATGTGATGCTGCTGAGAAATAAGCTATGACCGAGCTAGAAACAGAGGCCTGAGCCACGGACTCAGGGCGAATACGCTCCACATCAGACTGACCTGGAGGAATTCTTTAAATAGTAAATATTATTTAGCAGTTCGAACACAGGAACAAAGGAGAAAGAGCAAACATTATCTGCTGTTTACCAGACAGCAGGTGTTCAGTCAGTGTTGCTTGTGAAATATTCAGTTTGGATGGAGAGGGTGGAGGAGGAAAAGACAGATGTAAAAGCAAAGTGTGAGTTACATTCAAACTCTGAAGACAACACGCGATGTGGATGGCGCCCATCCATTCTGATGATGCCAATGCTTTTTCAGTGTTGTCACTGAAAAATACAGTAACTGTCACAACACAAAAAAATCTGATTTAAACAACCAAAGGCCAGTGCACCGGACAAAACTGGTTTGATATTTTGGGAGATGCCCCATAATGTTTATTACGTGGTGGTAAGGACAGTTTTAACTTTTCAGAAAGAAGCTGTGCTAGTACACAATGTACTTCGAACATATACAAATAAAGTAGAACTTAGTATTTCTAAATGAAATTCCCCAAACGGTATCTCTTGTAATGATACCTCATCGACGCCCTCTCTGATCATGAAGCATCGTGTATCAAGATAATACTCTTCAACAATAATAGAAAAGTTGTCATTATTCATTATTATAATTCACATTAATCTGAAATGTGATTTTTTTAAGTTTATGTTGAGAAAATACAATGTAGTTGTTAATTTACCAATTTAATTACTCTGATTAATGGATGAAATTAAAGTTTCCAAATTGAGGACATGCATGAATCAGTGAAATTCTGGCACGTTAGAAAAATATTGTGAATCGATATAATTACAATTAAAATTAAAAGACAATAAAATTTAAACTCAACGGAGAAATCAGGTAGGTTGTCTCCAGAAATTTTAATCATTGTCTCTAATTTATTCAACAATTCAAGCAATAAAGTAAAAATAAAATGGCAACTCAGTCTGAGTATCAGGCCACAAAAAGGTTCCCCAAACACTGATTGAAATGCTTCACAGTAGGAGCTAGCTGGTCACAATGCAAATCATAACATGCAAAAAGGGACAAAATCTAAGAAAAACCCTCTTTTCGCTTCAGAAAAATTCGTCTTGTTTTTAAAATATCTGCTATTTCAAGCTCCTGAGTATGAACAACACTGACAGCAATGACAAATGACATCACTGCAGCTCTGCTATGCCTGTGTGCCACGAAAACCACATAACAGTATTTGCCTGCAAAAAAAGAGTAACATCCCTGAAATGCCACACATGAATCATGAAGCCTGTGATCATTTCACTTCAGGCCTGTTCTTTCCTCTGCGCCGTACTTCACTCTGCTGCAATAACAACAACACTGAGAGACTAAAGCCACACCAGCAGCTCTGTAAACATACGTACACTGACAATGTTAACATGCTTGCGCTTAGTAGGTAAGGTTTACCATCTTCAGAGTCTTGTGTGCTAACATGCTAACGTTTGCTAATCAGGGTGATGGGAATGCCATTAGTTTTGCAGGTAAACCATAAGACAACTTCAAATTTTGACCTGATGATGGTGCTAAAAAACCCATGTCTTCACCAGTCATTACATTTCATCCACAGGGGACCAAACTTCACTGCAATTGATCAAACATTATAGCAAAAGTAGTCAAGTCTGTCAGAGGAACACCAAAGTGATTGGGGGCCATTGTCCAGGAACCATGAATATCTGTACCAAATGTTATTCCAATAATGTGGTAGATGTGAAGACATTTCACTTAAACCCCAAAACGTCAACCTTGTGGTGGTGCAACAGTAAAAGTCACAGGATCATTAGTCATTATGATACATCCTCTGGCATGTATACATGTATGTACAAAATCTCTTTGCACTGTGAACCAAAGAGGCGGATCAGCCAACCATCACTGCTACCCCCTGCCCCCACCTCAAGAGTGGCTGACAATGTGACCACCATATTGCCATAGGACCATGTGGCAATGAACTGGCTGTATCAGAAATACAAGAACTCTGGAGATGGACATCTACTTGACAGAGGTAATAATAAGTGGCTGTAAGTCAAGACAACATATTAGAATGAAACACAAAACAATCACTTTGATCTACTCTGTCCACACCAAGCAGGCAGCATATGGCAAAATGAGTGATCTTCATCCAGCACTGACACTCACAACTAAATCAATGAAATTACCTTTTCATCATCTTCAGTGAAAAGTTCTCCACTTGAAGACTTGTTGATGGCCTGAGCAACTCCAATGATCTCTCCATCGCTGTTGCGAATGGGCATGCACAAGAGTGACTTGGTTTTGTACCCTGTCAGCTTGTCAATTTCATCGCTGAACCGACGATCCTGCAGTCCACAGGGACAGTAGAAAATAAAGACACCATGTAAGCACTTGTTGCAAATATGCAGTTTTCCCTTTTTCACTTACAGATGACCGTGCAGTAAAACGTACAACTCATCAGGACAAGGAAAGGTATACAAATAAAGACAATATGATAGACAACAGCATCATTTCATGAAACTTTGATGGCTTCTGTGTTTGGACATTAAAGTGTAATGTAAAATGAGGTCTGCTTAGATTTGTCTGAAAAAGGGGCTACTCATTGAGCAATATGGTGTCCTTGGCTTTATCTGGTAATGTCTTACTTTGTTCAAATCAGGGTGAACACAGTGATATTACAATAACAGCAGAGAGAGAACGATACCTCTCCTCTATCATCTTATTTTTATGACTGTGATACTTTGTGTGAATCTGTGGTTTTACTCAAGCTTTGGTGTTGGCTTTCATGCTCTCAGCTCTGTTACGCGGTTTGATTGATGATCAATTAACTATGACAGGCTGAAAGTAAATGATCTGTCTCCGTGCCCGAGTCTCCCTCTCTCTTTCCGTGACTCAAGCAAACGCACACGCATGCAAAGAGGCGCAGGCACCTGGTAAGCGTCAGGGATGTTCACCGTCTCTCCGTGTTCGGCCACATATCCAATGATCCCTTTGCCCCACGGCACCTGAACTTCATCTGAATTCATTGAGGGCAAAACTGTGGTGCCCGCGTGCACGTCAAAGAATTTAGACACTAGTGTCTTCTTGTTGCCTGTCCCCTCCACCAAAAACAAGGAGCACCGGTCCGCGTCCACCATAATACAAACAAACACCAGGATTTTGTAGCTGAGACTCGTTAGATCCAAGTCGTTAGATATGTCCTTGACAAGCTCCAGGAAAAACTCTCTCTCGTTGTGTTCTTTGAGGTAATATTTAAAATCCACGGCTGTGGACGGGTACTGGGGGATGTTGACTCTGGACTCCAGCAGCGCGCTCAGGATGTGCGCAGTGGTCGGGGGCAGAGAGCTGGCTTTCCTCAGCAGGGCTCTCCTCCTCATGCTCGTCAGGGGCTCCTGGGCCCTGGAATTCACATGTTCGTCGTACGTCCTGTTGACATTGATTGCCTTGGATCTGGCGAAAGTTTTGCGCAGCTCCTTCTGCGAGGCTCTCCTTTGCAGACCGTCACATTTGCTCGCCCAGCTGTCCTTACACGCGTTGCTCTTCTCCTCTCTCGGCTCGGCCGGAGCTGCGGCCGCCGGACTTTTGCTCGCCTGGTGATTCTTGAGCCATTTCTCCACCATGCCGAAATTCCCCTTTCTGTTCAGGTAGTCCTCGAACAACTCGGGATGCGAGTCCAGGAAACTTTCCACGTCAGAGAACACCATATTTGGCACTGCCATGTCTGTTCTTTAGATGGTCCTCAGTGAACCAAATCCATGAAGTCGCGCAGGGAAATATCATCTATGAGGCTTTACTGTGGGTTAAAGTAGAGAATCATTAAAATACCATAACTTCCAAGATGCGTTATGCAGGAAACACCCCTGGGGCTCTGGCTACATATCCAGTTTCCACTCTGTGGGGAGATGGATGGAGACTCCCTTTGCGCACCAGCATATTCCCGTACAGAAGCATCTCCACACCGTTCACTTCATTTAAAAGCACTGAAAGCAGATTTAAGTCAAGCAGCGTGGAGGCAGACTGAGGCTCGCGTAGACCATCACAGGCACTGGAAACCTCACCGAGAGCCACGACCGAGCATCACCGTCGTATGGGTCTTCTTGTGTGCAAATGACGTTGGCTGTGGTTGGCTCGGTCCCGCTGACGCTCTCTTCGTCACACAGACGGGAGCTCCGGGTTGCTTCAGCAGTCAGCCCTGTGGTCATTTGAACCGCTTGCCCTCCTTGGAAAGGCGCTCAAATATGAGAATGAGGACGATTGTAATTAGGGTAAATTCATCTACCATCTCAGCATACATAATATATGATGCGCATTGTGAACTATACGGTATATAAAGATGATGAACATTTCTTTCAGCAATAATTCAGCGTCACACTCTAGATTTAGAAGGTTTCTTAAGAGCAAAAGACCCACATGTGGGTTTATTATAATTTAATGAAATTATGCTTCAGTGGCGTCAGACATAACGGATTCCTGGGCCTTTCCCGACAAGGCTGTGGTGATGCTGCTGCTGGCTGACAAGAGGAATCAAAGTGAATGACTGCCGCCTGAAGAAAAATGTGTTTAATACCATATATAACAGACACTGCAAGTGGACAATATCTTTTTCACAACCCCCAAACTTTGGCAAATGTGGAATCTGCATTGGTCGGTCTGTACCATGTAATTGTGTAACAGCGACTTTTATTGGCAAGAGGATGTCAGAAAATCAAATTCCTTTACACAGTGTTATTAGTGAATCTGTGTGCAGGTGAGACATTTGAACGCTAGAGGGAGCTACACTCCACAATTTGGACTGGGAATATCAACTGCACAGAAGAACTCTTATGGATAAGAGTCTCGGGTGCTGTGTCCCATCATGGACAGCTTTTACCTGATCAGCTTTTTAAACTAAGAAATTATAAGACCTTTAGGCTGAAAACCTTTCATATTTACTACTACTGCATAAGACCAAACCAAAACTAGTGTCCTTGACTGGCTTTTGTCAATGTGCAGTGACCCAACAGATGCAGTCTACAATTGCCCAGCCAGTCAACATCTGTATCCCAGCAGAGTCTCCTCCACCTTCAACTGAGGGCAAACGACCTCAAAGTATAACTAACATTCACAAAAATATGCAGTGATTTGTAGATCAGCTTTCAAATTCATAGACATTTCAAGTTACTTAATTTAGGGAAAATAACAAACGTATGTATGTCACATGACACATCAAACCAACAATAGGTCACACACAGTAAGACACTGATCATGTGAATATTCAGCTGAATGAAGAGCACAGACCAAAGAATATCCACTTCAACTCAGTGGGGAAAATTTAAGGCCTGCGTGCACTATGGTGCACATTAAAATAGAGTATTAAATACACTCTAATTTGGTTCACAAATCTACATGGGCTGCAATATGAACACCATCACTGCCTGACGTGATCACCCACACCCATGGTACTCATTTGATTTTTAGTTGAAGAAAACTAACTAAAAGTAACCACATTTTCACTTCTGGGAACACATTAGTCAAACAAATAACAAAATATTAAGTTTAGTGTCAGTTTTATTCAAATTGCAAATTCAAAAATCAGGCAATAAAAATCGGATGAGATATCATCAAACAGGAAGCAGAAAAGGCGCGTTCATTCTTGGAACAGACGATTATCAAGACAACTTGAATGTAAACGAAGAAACTACAGAGAAGGCAAAATAATGGCTGGCTGTTAATTAGCAAACATAGAACACAGCAGTGCCGACATTCTCAATGCACAGTATATGGTGTAATAATTTATGGTAAAAAACAAACCTGTTAAAACCAGGGGATATCATTTACTCCACCACAAAGGAGAATCAGAGGTACAGGTGTGCAAAACACATCATGCCAACAGCACTCAGCTCATTTCTCGTTCTGCCTGATTTTGAAAGAATGACGACTCCCGGTCCCTTGAGCTGTTTGTCAGGAAACACATATTGGCAAACATACACAGATGAAGAGTTCTTATGAAGTTGCAGACTTCAGATATGCAATTAGGTCAGCTCGTTCATTCTTCTTTTTTATGCCAGCGAAGATCATCTTTGTTCCTGGAATGTATTTCTTAGGGTTCTCCAAATAAACCATCAGGGTGTCTTCATTCCAAATTATGCCTGGAATTGAAGTGAGCAGAAATGGTGGAGGATGATTAAAGCTATACAGCATGACTGCCAGAACAAATCCTGTAAATACACATAGCACAGTACTTACCTTTGCTTTTGTTGGCATCAGTGTAGGAGAAGCCCTCAGCCTGGCCTGTTTTGCGTCCAAACAGACCCCAAAGGTTGGGCCCAACCTTGTGCTTTCCATCTTGGCCCAGAGTATGGCACTGCGCACACTTCAAGACAAATGTCTTCTTACCTTTCTCAATGTCTACAGGCATGATTCCTCTGAAGAAAAAAAATAGCCAATTAGCTTTATATTATCGTAAATAATGACTTCTCAAATGACGTTGTCGTTTGCCTTTACTGCTTTCGATCAATTAAACAAAAAAAACTATACGATCACTTGGCCACAAGGGGGAGCTCACGTCCACGTTGCGCAACTAATGTGGTGCTGGCATTGTTACAAAACCAAGTTTGGTAACTTTACTTAAAGATCACAGTTTGTATAATAAAACACAAGCAGTACCTATATATGCTTATTATCTTTATGATGTGATGAATTCCTGAAAAAACTAAACAAAACGGGTCATACACGGTACGTTTAACAGACCTAATGTAAAAATACTGTCGGATACCAGTGTGAGGCAAAAAACCACGTCCAACATATAAGAAATACCGACTGTAAGTTATCTGGACACATTTTATAGTAAATAAGCGACTCGGCTTATGAGATAAGAAATAACTCTATTCTCCGGAAACAGGCAATACACCATGTTTCAAATGAAATGAACCGGCATTCACAGAATCACACGGAAAGATATTACAGTAAGATCAAAAACCAGAGAAGCTTCTTTCTTTCATGACCAAACTCTTACCTGCTTTTGATCGGTTTTCAACCGACTTATTCAGTCTGATTTCCCCGGTGATGGTTTTCCTGCCGGCTCAGTCGCCACTGGCTCGCAATGTGCTCCCCTTCCGTGAAGTTACTCCCATTAAAAACGTCATTAGTCACCTGACCTGTTTCGTCATCCTCGTGACCACACGCAATTGTTCAGTGACTTTTGTTATCAAATCGCGCAACGTGAACGCCTCAGATAACACGGAGCATCTTTGTGATACCATTACCAGCCAGAGAAATAGGACTATTCACATTTCACCGACTTTAACTGATAGAAACCAGAGTAAACATTATTTTATGTGTTATCAGACTCGGCAGCGTGTCCATACAAAGTATTTAAATAGGCAGATATGTGTGTTATGTCACAGCGCTGGAATAGTGCCCTCTTAATGTAACCAGTCTCCTATTCTACGATGGAAAGCCCTCAATACTTTCCATAATGACCACATCTATTGTAACAATCTTTGACGCTCAAGCTCCGGCTATAGCCACCGTTAACTTGTTTGAATTGCTGATCCACCTGCGAATTCCTCTCCTCCTAACGGAGGTTGTTTACTCAGTTGTTTAACTTTCTCTTTAATTACTAACTTTATTTACTTTATGCTAAAATCATGTATCACTATCTTTGTCACGGCAGTCTAACACACGTTAAGTAAATTCAGGAATCGTCTCTTCTGTTAACACCTGTAATTTAGACTAACAAATGAGTCTTCTCACAGAGGTTTACGTGTTCCTGTGGTAAAATTTGAGCGCCATGTTATGTAAACAACTAGTTGTGGCTCCCATGAGACTCAGTAGTGCCACATTCCTCTGCCTGGCAGACTCACCATTGGCTTTACAGAGTTATCATCTAGTATCTAGCTCTTTATAAGTAGCAGTACCACAATATAAAAAATATTCAATTATAAGTCACTGTAAGTCCTGCTCTTGACATTTCACTGAAGTAAAAGTACAGCATTATCAGTAAAATGTATTTAAAGGCCCTTCTCACTCACACCGGAGTTTTCAGTTGCTCTAATTATCCCTTTACTCAGTCTGAACTTCTGGGTTCTGTGTAGTTATGGTTAGCTAAGCTACACTAGTTACGTCACCAAACTCCACAAGCTCATGATGACAGGGCCTTTTCCTTCCTCAACAAGTGCAATAAAATTAATATGAGACTGAGAGTGAGGGAGCTCACCGCCTCATGTTCTCAGTCCTGAGAAGAGTTCAACTCAGGCAACATAATTAAAAAACACCTATGTGAGAGGACTACAGGTGTACGAGTATAAATGCATCAAAACTTATAGGACCCATTGTTCAGAATGTTAATGTGAGAAAGTACATTATTGATTTAATTACTGAAGCATTCATGTGAAAGCATTTACTTTTGTTGATTGAAATTGATTAGGTTATTTTAACTACTTTATATACTATTAGGTTGTTTCATCTACATAGTAGTGCATCATATTCTATCCTATCTTAACCTACATGATATTTTATTTGTAAATTAGATTTCATATTATTAATCTGAATCTGCAAAGTAAGTAGTAACACCACTCATCAAATAAATGTTGTGGACTGAAAAGTAGGTTGCAATACTTCCCTCTGAATTATAGTGCAGTAGAAGTATAAAATAGCAATGTAATATAAACACTCAAGTAAAGTACAGTTACTTCAAAACTGTACTTGAAGACAGAAGGAGTAAGATTTGTTGGTTGGTTGGTTGGTTGGTTGGTTGGTTGGTTAAGTTTGCCTCAGCACCCTTGCCTCAGCACCTGACATTGTTTTTAGAGAGTCCCGCCCTCACCCCCTGCATGCTGTTATTGACTGGGGGTCATAATGCCCAAAGGTTGACACCCACAAACACGTAGTTATTTCCCATCACTGAGCAGATGTGTTGGCAGCAAAATTAACTTAAAGTGTCAAACAAAGTTTTCCTTATGCTGAATGGCCCTTTTCAGGGTATTGTTATCTATAATAAAATATCATTACTGATACATAATTGTTTTTGTTTGTTTTTAAACTGGTTCTCATTTTAGCTGATTTCTATGCTGCTGGATAGTTTAATCTATAGAAATGCACCATATTTTATAAACGGATAATGTTTTAGATGTCAAATCTCAAACTACAAAGTAATAGGCTAACTGTAGCTTTAAAACAAATATCCAATATTAATATCAGAACTGTAGCGGAGTCGTATAAGTATAGTATAGTAGTACAGTATAAGAGTAGCATTTAAGTATAAAGTGGGATAAATTTGAAATTCTCCACTAAGGCACCTCCAAATTGTATTTTTGTAGCTGCTGTACAGCTTCGTGATGGAACTGATAGAATGTTTGTCTGAAGCAACGAGGATGAGTTGGTGAGAGCCGTTGCCAGGCAACCATACATGGTTTGAATATTGAAATAAACCAAAACTGTAAAAGCGGCTAAAAGCTCCGGAAGTGGGCGATGATTTTCTTTTAGTTACAGTACCAGTAAAAATTGACATTCATAGAATATTTTTTAAGTGTTAATATAGAAAATGAACAGTGTTTCTGCAGCAGCATCGCTGTCCCGTATTTGACCTCAAGCTCGTACGTTAGAGCGTCACGTGCTCTGTCACGAGTGCTGAGTTCATCATTACTCCATGACTTTTTCTTGTTATCATGAAATTTATGAAGTGGCAGCCTAATAATTAGGATAATACCTAAAATTGACCTCTCCTGGCGGCTCTACATTTGGCTACTCCGAGTCCGAGGTTTGCGTGAGGCCATTGCCGTGTTTTGTGGGCAGCCGCTGTCCGCCAGCGGTCGATCCATTCCTGCGATTTCTTCCCGCTCAAAGCCGATCTTGCTGCAGGGAGGAGCGAGCGGAGTGCAGTTGAGCTGAGCCGAGCATCACAGCCCGCATTCAAGGAAACTGGCACACACAGCACTTTTCTTCGACTTTCCATAATGTTCTAGTGTCCGTACAGCACACGCCTTCAATCACGAAGAAGTAGATGAATTCGATGTGGACCCTTATGGAAACCGTTTGTCTTTGAGAGGCTGGGAATCTCTGCCCAGTCTAGGGAGACCCCCCCCCCCCCAATTGTTCCCTGCGCCAAGAACTGTAAAGACATGGTCATTACACCGCATCTGTGGTAAGGCAATAAGCTTTTCTCTCTCTCTTCTAAGACAACCTCGATGCGAGTCTTGCTGATATAGACACAACTATCGTGTCATAGCAGTGTTATGTTAAATTAAGCCGTACAGCCTCTGCTTTGCTACTAGGTTCAGCTGCTCAGACTGAGACCCCAGCATCTCATCCTTTTGTATTTGCATCCTGAGTGAATCACCGAGGACCAGGCAGACATTAGCACCTAGCTACCGCTGACTTAGCTAGCCGCTGCTAGCCTGACAGGGATGGCCGTGTCAAAACATGCATGTCCCAGCATCACAGTGCCACTGTCATGTATCTAGGACCTCTAAAACATGGATGCTGTGATGGAGTAATTACCGGGCAGCCAACTCTGTACCCGACTTTGACGATGTAAATGCGTCACTGACATTTTCACCTTTTTAACTGAGCTCCACGGCTTCTCCTGCCGTCCCATTAGACAGCGCTCTGCTCACATATCAGACTATTATTGATGAACATGGCCTCCACTCATAAACGTTTATATTATATTTACAGTGTTGAGACGCCAACTAATTGAAAGTTAGCCAACTTCTGTCACTTCATAACATCACTCTGCCTCCTTTTTCTACTGAAGGTCAGCCAGTGACTTTGCAGTTGTTAAAAAATACTCCGGAAACCACCAAAATGACAGAAGAGCAGAGGGGACTGGAAAGCCCCATGCATTTGTTGGTGGTCACTGGCATGCTTCGTTGAATTGGCGTTGCTTTGATCAGCAGTGATGATTGATTTTCTGATGTATTTCTTGGCCTGGCCTGGAGAACCTTTTGCTGAAGGTGTCCCTGTCCCATTCAGATGAAATCTTTGCCGAGCTTCTGTGCCTCATCCTCTGATGGAGGGAGAGGGGATAAAGCAGAGCCCAACCTCATTTTGATGCTGAAAACATTGGATTCAGATTGTCTTTTTTGTCCACATGACATTAAGACTGTCAGGAAGGAGTAACGAAGATAATTGCTCCTTCTGATTCAATTAATTAAGCAACACATTCAAGCACAAAGTTCATACAAATTAAAGCAGCTGCCAGACTAATATATGGCTTTAAGGCTTATGACTCATGTATAGCTGTCGCTTCTGTTTGCTTTAATGATTTGTTCTTGATAATCATCAGTATGTCATTTGTTTGGTTCTCTGTTATTAGCCTAATTAGTTTTTGGTCCCGTCAGTATAATGCTTGGAAGCATTCAAAACCTACAGATACCACCAGTCTCAACATGATATTTGATTTTTAGTTCCAATACCAAAAATTACACTTTCTGTTAAACCTTAATTTCCTGATTATAAACAGGTTACTTAAAAAAAACACTCTATCAAACTAAGCCAAACATCTAAAATGCACCCCTTAACAAATAATGGTTTACACATAACACAAGGTCTGAACCAGGATTCAGCACCAGCGTTCAGCTCCTGACAGATCCCAATATGGGCACAAGTCAGTCAGTACTCCAAAAGTATTGCAGTGTGATACCCAGCTCTACCTAGATGATGTAATGTGTGCAGCAGGATAAACTGGCTGTGTCCAGTTAGTGTTGTTTAAAAAAAAAGGAAAAGAAAGACAGGCCTGCTTAAAAGAGCGGTGCTGCTCACTGCTTCCAGATGTCACACAAGATCTACACTCATTTAGCCTGCTATTGCACACTCAGGTAAATGGTCAAAACACTGCTGTGCTGATCGATATGCATTATTAGCGTGTTGTAAATTCACACAATAATGTCCTTGAAGACCTTGTAATATAATCTTGGGACATGAGTCTGCTTTTGTTGGCTGGCTTTAATTATGCAACAGAGAGGGGAGATCAGCAAACTTGGTTCGCTGTAGAGTGCTGGTCGATAATGTGATATTGTCAGTGGCTTGGATGTAGTGACAACACAAACATGAATGTCTTTCCACCCCTGTTACAGCACACTTACCATCATGCTTCATTGTATTACATGTTTGTGACGAGTGAGGTCATTGACATTTGTGTGGCTTTATGTTTAATGTGCACTAACAGCAGCAATCATCCAAATAGACGTTAGAAAGTGAGCTCTGATTGTTTTCTCCGTATAATTTTAATTGGTCTCGTTTTGGCTTTGGGTCTTGCGTTGCTGCCTGACATAATGGCCGTCTAAATCTCAAGTTTATTGTCTTCACCCCTCCCAGATCTCACAGAGTAGATAGTGGGATGACTGCAGTCCTCTAAACCTCTCTCCAGACAGCTCTGCGTTGCTCTTCCTGGCTTGACCCACGTCAGGACAGATGATAGTCACTGCTTCAGTCCTGATACTCTATTGATTCCTGCAGGAGAAATTTGACTTTTCACTCGCCAACGCCCCTTAAGGTCACAGCACACATTCAGCTCCAAAAAAGCCCTTGAGCCTGGTAGAATTTAGCATCCTGTTCAAAGACATTTCAGTAGACCACATTGTCATTAGTGCAGGTGACTGAACATGAGGCTTGTGCTTGTCACTACGCTGCCCTGTTCAAACTTCATAAAGGCCCTCACAACTTTGGTCTTTTTAAGTAAGAAGGAATCAAAGTCGAATGACTCACCAGTTTTGTTCATTTGATCACAGGCTCTGTAGCTGTGCTTACAACTGCATATGCTGGACTAGATTTGTATGATATGGATCTCAGCATCCTGCAGTCTTTGGGTTTTGTGCTCAAACAACACAAATATTATTAATTGCTAAACATTTAACCTTATAATATATTAAAATACAACCTGTATAATGTTGTGGTTTATCAAGCATTCCTCATTACAGCAGCATGCAATAATGCTGCAAAACTTTTATTTTGCTTTGTTGGTGCTGTACGTCAGACAGAGACTTGGACATTTTTTAACTATTTACTCAACTGTAGAATGCAACTACCTGCAACTAACAATTTAGGGGTTTTTTTATCAATTAATATGCAGTTTATTTTCTCTGCAATATGAGCAAATCACAAAAAGTATTTTTTTATGCCATTTAGCACAAATGAAGCTTTGTCCCCTGTTTATGCTCAATGATTGGAGTTTATTCAGCAACCATCATTTTGATGGTTTAAAAGTGCCTCCAGAGTCCAGTTAAATGAACCATCTATGAACCTGCAGCCTTGATTCCTTAAATTTAGCATGAAATTCACTCCATATATATAATCAGTTGATGGCTGTGGTTGAGGTTAAATAATTTTCTCTCCAGAACATCTCTCTAGCAGTTTTCATCATTACTTTTGATTTGGGAGAACCTTTTCCCCAAATACTGTTGCTTTTGTAGAGCATGAAATGAGATAGACAGAACTTATTTCATGTGTGGGGTTTAGCTGAGAATGCATTTTAGGGCGAATGGGAGAGAAGGGAAAGGGAAGTGAAAGTGTTTTCTTGCTTATCTCGACATTTCATGGACGTGGAGCAACACAGCTGTGAACTTGAAATGGTTTTGAGGAAATTAGGCAGATCGGCTGATTTTCATGAGAATTCTTTGTAGTCTATAATGCATCAGCACAAACAAAGAGGCTACATGTGGCAGAAATTAGTTTTTTAAATTAATCTATACTGTTTTGTCCAGAGCGTTTTACACACCAGCTCTTCCTTTTTTGTCTTTGTCTTTCTCTCTCTCTCTCTCTCTCTCTCTCTCTCTCCCTCTCCCTCCCTATGTGTATACATATGTGTGTGTGTGTGTGTGTGTGTGTGTGTGTGTATAGACACAAACACACACACGCACACACACACACACACACACACACACACACACACACACACATATATATACAATGTAACACATTACTATTCTAAATAATCACATTACAGTTACTAGTCAAAGAAGATTATGTTGTTACTTGTGTTCTAAGTTGCACAGTACAGCTTCCTTCAACTCTGGCACTGAATATTTGGGGTCTGAGATGAAGATCCTGAGCTGTTTCCCCACAATATAGACTACATTCACACAACCAACACACCAACGCTGTCTAGTGCACCCGTGGAGAGGCTCTTCAGCCTGGGAAGTCATGTGCTGACTCTAAGGAGGAACAGGATGTCTGACAAACAATGTGGAAAACTCCTCCTCATGAGGTATAATCACTGCTTTAGTAATAAGCATGCCAAATAAGCTGAACAAGTCGACTATAAAGCCATGGTTTGGTGAGTGAGCAACGAGTGAGTTCGTTTGAGAGTGTTTGGTCCATTAATTTCAGCTCATAAGCCATTTAAATGTGTTATGCCATCATCTAATGGTGTTAGGAAGACCAGCCTTATTTTATTTATTGCTATATTATTTTGAGGCAATTAATATTTGTACCAGATGATGTTATGGAGGCCAACCTCCTTAAAATTGTTTATATATTGATGTAGTTTTATTTGGAGGCACTGCCTTGATTCTCCTATAAGCATGCAACTGAGCCTTGTGCCATTTTTGAGCAAAGTGCTCTTTGAGCTGGTTTTCACCAACTTTGCTGTCGGCTTTGTGGTATTACTTTATGAAAGAGCATGAAAGAAAGATCTTGTGTATGTCCTCCTTATTAGGAGGGATTTGTGCTGATATGTGGGCATGTGAAAGACTGAACATTGTATTGTTAATGGGCAATTATGTGGCATTGCATCTCAGGCGATGTTGTGAAGTAATGCAAAAGCAGTATCACAAGTAGTGTAGAGAATTCATTTTTGTGGGTAGTAATTAACAGTTTTTGAGTAATGACCGGCAATGGTAATGATGTATCATTAAATCATGTGCTGTATGTATCCTGCATGTGCTGCATATATTTATTGTTTTGCAATATCACACAGCTGTTTTGCAATACATCTATACTCTGCCAGTATTTGGTGCAACCCTACCCCTCATGGTGCTGGAATGGTAAGACAAGACAGCTAAGACTCACACTAGCAATGAATTTGGTCAGGTCGTACAAGTTTGGTGACATTTTACTCCAACTTGAGGCACTAAAAGAATGTGGACAGAAGGATCCCTTCCTCTGACTCTTACATACTAGATCCATTGTTACTCAAGCAAGTGAAAGCTCCTCTTTGTCCAGTAGGATCTTCAAATGTCCCAACCACATCCAATTATTTGAGCCTCAGACTTTTGAACCAGACTTTCAGAAAAGGAATTTGGTGCATTAATAGAAAATACCACATACATACAATCATTTGAACAATAAATGGAGTCACTTTGTAATCTATGTTTTACTTTATATATATCATTCTATATCATGTTTCAATGGACCATTTCTTTTGCATAAAGCACCATACAAGATTTTGTAACAGACAAACTGACCTAAAACAGGCAGTAGCAGTCCATAAAAACAAACTGAAACACACAAAACCAATAAGTACCACGCTGGCCTCTTCTCTCTGGAACGGTTTTACATCTCATCTCATTATAACAGGATGGACCTTAGCGCACTGATACACTATGTTATCAACGTTCCAGTCCACACATCATTATCATGTCACAGTCACACATTTGTGAGGTCAGTCATACTTTGATCAACATTGTTCTTTAGGCCAGGTGTTAAAGAAGTGTCACTGTTGCATGGCAGGACCTGTCTTGTCCTCCAGCTTAAGGACCATAATCATGATGGCTGGATTTAGAAGATTAAGCTTATGACTAATCAGGTCCTGATTGGGTGTTCCCCTACAGGGTAACTGGCTTCATATGGAGTAACACAGATGTCCATCTAAACAAGAGTCAAGCAGACACTTTTATATCCATGTGCATCCAAAGTTTACAATGGCTGCCTGTGCTTGGCACAACTGGTTTAAATAATAAATCCTCTATCATCCGATTCATTAAGGAATCAATCAGAACATTCATCAATAACAAAAGTTGTTGTTAGTTGCAGCCCTACACTATACACTAAACTACAATCATTAAAGTGTTTTGATTCAGTTTTAATGTATGTAAAATTTGCAGTTGATGTCAGTGGTGAAGTGACATTCGACAAAGGTTTTCACTTCCCATGCATTTCATGTGCTCATAATTGGCTGCTTATGTGTTTAATATACAGTAAATGTCACTGAAAGGACTCCAAATTCTACCTTAGAAACTAGATTGAACTGCGTGTTAAAACAGTAAAGTTTACACTAAAAGTACTCCCCCAGTGCGCTGCCTTATTAGGTCAAGGAGAGTGGCTCTATTAAATAGGCTAAGTGGAATACACTATCTGAATGGACTAAGCACCTCATCTTACAGTAGCTTAGATCCTTGTTGGCTTAAGACAGGGCCAGGATGATGACGTTGTTAAAGGATCTGAATTATAGATTATAGAGTGTGAGTGCATTGCACAGTTGCATGTGAGAGTGCGTACTGCTGAAGTGTGCAGAGCTGCTCAGTGGACTCGGGGAGTTTCCCTGACACACCGGAGAGCACATCCTGTATTTTAAACCACAGGGTGCTCCACAGTTGTATGTATACAATGCCTGTGGACACAAACAGTCTGTGACGCAACAAATAGATCATTGGCTGACTGCCACACAGTTTCCTCTATCAGTCAGTCAGCAAATCAATTAATCAACAGATTCTTTTGGATTAAACCATAATATTGTATTATAGACTATATGGCTAAACAATATGCAAAAAAGAAAGTCACAATTTTAGTGGAAATGGTAATATTTACAATTCATTTTCACTGGAAAAAAAAAAAAAGACGATAATGTGATTTTTGCTGGGGTCTGTACCAAACAAGCATGTTCCCTTACATCTGGAGAATATGCTTTGTAGGTCGGGGCATCTCTGTAGCACCACAACGCTTCATTCAAAAGGTATGTTGTGGCACATTTTACCTTTAGCCAAAAAAAATAGCAGCCCCTGCAATTTGGATGTTGCACTGTGCCATATTGTAATTTCACTAATATTTCAATTAAATTGCTCAGCTGTAATAGAGCAGCTACTCACAGGCTGAAAATACTGCTTGTCCTGCATTCATGTGCAGCACTTTCTGATAAACCACACCAGTGCATCAGTGCTGTCCCAAATCATACATCATTTATTGTGGAGCTGCTCTATAAACCTGGTATTTTCTAGTTTTAAATCCTCCATCGCAATTATGTGATCACATCTCTGAGTTTATCAGATGGTTCAAATGCCTCTAAGTACAGCATCTTCTGAATCCCCCGAAGGCACAACATTGAGGAATTTGATGAAAAATACTGTGATATTTGTCCTTGTAAAGGTGCAATAACATTCTCAGTATCTCACTTTCTAAATTGAACAGGGTTTGTCTATCTGTTTAATTTCTTCTATCTCGAGTCGATGTATGTTTTATCAGTGCTGAGACCTCCTGAGAGCTGAGACAATTACACAGCACTACTGCAGGCAGTATTATGGGTGTCAGCATGGAGCAACACAGTGCCATGACTAATGATGAGAGCGAACACCCCCTGTTGCTTTCTGAACATAAGGTTAACAAGACATTTTGAATCTAGTATATTTATTCAAGATGTGACCCTGCCAGTACTAACCAAGGTTTCATATTATAAACCAGTGGATGTTGTTATAGCTGGTATAAGGTAGTCAGCACTGGTTTGGGACCATACAGTAGATCTGTAGATGCTCTCCTGTATTGATTTGGTGTCCTCATGTAATTGCCTTCATTATCATGGTGGTAATTAAATGTTTAAGGATTTATGTTTCACAGTCCGGAGGGATGATCTCAATCTCCTGCAGTGGAGGCAGAGGCTACAGTCAAGTTGACAGGGAGATCTGCCACATTTCCTGACTGTAAACAGAGTTTAGTGCCTATAGAAAGATGTTGGGTTGCAAGCAATAATCATTTTAATTACAGATTAATTGTTTGGTCTATAAAATATGATAATATTGTAATATGCCTGTGAATGCCAGTGAACTTTTTTCTAGAGCCCATGGTGGCATCATCAGATGTCTTGTTTTGTCTGAGCAACAGTCAAAATCTCAAAGATAGCCAATTTACTATGATGAAAAACAGCCAATTCTCCCATTTGAGAAGCTGAAGCCCACAGATTTGTTGCATTTTTGCTTGAAAAATGGCTTTAACAACTAATCAATGTTTAAATAGCTGCCAATGAATTTGCTGGTGATAAACTAATTGACTAATCATTGCAGCTCTACAAAGATGTACTGTTTGCTCTATAACTGAAATAGACGGATGGCACGTAGTTATAGGCTCAAGTCACTGTTGGTTAGATCTGAAACATCTAGCCAATTACTTGATCTGTCCATCGATATTGCTACAATATCTCAGGTTTCCTTCGCAAATAGGATGATTTCCTGCACTGGGCTAACAGCAAACATAATGAAAGGCTTATTCGGTAATGCACATGTAATGAGAGGAAACTTGAAAGCCATGCTTCAAAGAATAGCTCAGGGCGCCTCGACTGAGCATCTGTGAGTGAGATTAACATACTGAAATTGATGGAGTTCTGCACAGTTCACACACTCATTTCTTCAAGGAATAAACTAGAGGAAGTATTGTTTGATCAGTGACAGTGTGGTGCTGTGTCTGGTACAACCAGCACCGCAATAGAATGAGGAAGGTGAGGGAGGTGCAATAGTGTAACTTCCTGACCTTTGTTTTTCAGATGAACAGCAAGCAGTGAGCGTGAGACAGTGTCAGAGGATGCTCCTGATCTGTGGGGCGCAGTGCTGAGGGAGGTCCACGGAGCCAACTGGTGCCCACCATGTCTCACCACCAACACTACCAGCGAGGCCCCCATGGCCGCACCATGAGCTCTGAGGAGAGGAGCTCCACACCAGTCAACAAGACCTCCACGCCGGTTCACAAGAGCGCCTCTTCCTCTTCCTCCTCCCAGCGCGACAGCCGGCAGGTAATTGCCAGGGCAGAGAAGGAATCCATCTCTAGAAATGGTTTGTAGGGATAGCAGCACTTTGAGTCAGTGGTTAACAGTCATAGGACTCCTTTTGCTAATTGATGAGTTAAATCTGTTAAATTGTTCCTCCTGTAGAAAAGACACTAATTGACTTTCAACCCTACAAGGCCTTACCAGCTGATTAGATGACTAATCAGCTAAGATAGAGCAGCCTTAATTCCCTAGTTAATAAGTAAAAGCCTTGCAGATGCATGGTGAACAATAAGATATGCACTTATTTCACAGTTCACAGGACAGGTGCTTAATCTTAGCCCCTCTATCTGAAGCCCCCCAGCCCTCGTTTTTCCTTGCTGAGCTGCTATGTCACTGTGGCCGTGCAGAAACAGGACACCAAAACTGGAATCTCTGACATCACAGCTTTTCTGTCGGCAATGGCTGATGCATATTTCATGAGGGACAGGCGGAGGCTTGGTGCTCCACTGAACATGTGGCACGCTCTGGTATGCTGTGCAGGAGTCCAGCTTGTGTCCACGGGAGATGGCTGTCCAAGAAGAAAGGGGGGTTGGTTTGAGAAATGGGGCCTTGAAGCACTCAGTCGACGGCCTGCTGCTTGATGATGCAGACCGTTAACCCCTCCAACCCTTCTGCTCATTGTTCCTTTCTTTAATGTTGCCCACTTGCGTCTGATAACAAGGCTTTCATGGGCGAAAGGGTTCAGCTTTTCATTTCCCAGACGCTACATAATCTTAAAGAAAGCTTAATCTGAGAGCAAGGTTACTGTATCTATTAGCCTTTCTTTTCTTATTCGTCTCTTTTAATGTGCTTAACGAAGTCAGGTACTAGCCAAAGAAGCAGCCAGTGAGATAGCAGCAAATGGGAGTCTTTGTCCAGTAGATCCCCTTCATTTTGTACACCTGCTTAATCAAGACCTCAAGATAGTCTGCAGCGTATTGAAAGAATCAGCAGCACATAAACAATTTGATTGGGATGTAGGAGTGTTCGCTAAGTGATGCAGTAACGTAGCAGTGGGCCATCCAGATCCAGATACTTGATGTATCAGCTACAGAGGCAGGTGTATCATTCAAACTCACAGTTAGAGCAACAAATCCTCCTCTGTTCGATCGCGCTGTCTCAGGGTTTTAGCTCACAGCCATTATGAGAATGTACAAGGAACGAAAGGCCATAAGTCTCATGCGAGTACATTTTAAGAGACACTGACTTTAAAGTCACAGTAAAACTGAAGTGAAAGTGTCTTTAGTCTCCATAATGTGACATTTCAGAGTGAAGCTGAGCATGTGTGGCGGGGATTAGTTACGATTCTCCTGATTTGAGTGGATCACACAAATTCGAGAGGAGTCATTCAGAAAATCTCTGAAGTTCTATAACAGCCCTGACCTTGTGTTGAGGTTGAGCTACTGTTCCCAAGGTTTTATAAATTGGTATTATATAATTGTTCTTTCTCAAGTGATTTTGACAACAGCACTGAGGAGTTGGCAAGGATGTCTCCAGCATATATTAATCTCTTTGAACATAATGGAAATGTATACCTGGACTTTCATTGTGTATTAACCTTCATGATTGTGTTCCCCTCATCACAGTCTGCTAGTGTGCTCTGTGCAGGCAGTTTTGAGTGATATTATGTCTGTAGATTGCTTTAGAGAATATGTAGTACATTTTCCCCAGGGACGTCCGGAGAAAACGCAGTAGATGCGCAGAAAAGACCTTAGCTAGCTTGGCTGGGCCACAGTTTTTGTGGAAAAATGAGAGCGGGGCATTTTGTTGGGTGGAAGCCTTAACGAGATCCAGCCCCCATTTTCAGATCAATACATGTCACTTTGCCCTCTGCTGACAGCTACTGTTCACTCTGGAGACCCTCATGAGGGCAATTAGAAGCACCACCTGCAGTAAGCACAGACTCACTCACCCACCCACACATACACACACACACACAGATACAGGGTGTCACTGCAGCTATCATTTTTTTCTCTTGCTGCTTGTCATTTCCTGGTTAGATAAAATGTTTTTGACTCAGAGACAGTAGCAGGAATAGATGGAATCGCACGCTGTGCTCATGACAGATATTTAAGTAAGGTACTTTTGATTAATGAGGGTGGAGAAATCATTGATTATCAAGTGATTATCAGTTCCTCTAAAGTCTGATAGTTGTTGTTTGGGTGCTCTGGTAGCTCACCTGGTTGAGCAGTAGCGTGTATCAAGGCTGAGTCCTTACTGAGGCAGCCCGGGTTCAGGTCCAGCCCAAGGCCCTTTGCAGCATGTCGTCCCTTCTCTCTCCCCCACTCCATTTCCTGTCTCTCCCCAGCTGTCACTGTCATAAATAAAGCAGAAAAGCAAAAAAGAAAAGGGCAGGGGCTGTTTTCATGGTAATGACCAGAACGATCTGATATTACTGTAAGAAAGATGGAGCACTTGCTGTGACAACTGCATAAATCAGTATCCGCTCTCTCCTGTAAAGATGTCCTAGAAATTGAAATGGCCATGTTATTATAGTGTCTAATGGGCTGATTTGACATGTCTGATAATACACAGCAATCTTCCTCAGCACACAACTCAAAAACAGAGAATAAGAAAAAAAAATAGCACACCGAGGTGGTTTTAATCTTCACACAATCAGTGCAAGTGGTCCCAATCTTTCAGTGATTATATCTGGTTTGGCATAAACCACCGTAACCTCAATATTGCTTAAAATGTGGCTTGTTGCCTGATATATTGTCAGAACTGATACCATGGATAAAAAGTCCTGTTTTCATCATCAGATTCAGTGATAACATCATTTTCTACTGGGATACTTTTAATTGTACTTTGAGTGTGTTTTAAAGAAAACACTTACAATACAGATTAATCATTTGTTGTTATATAGATATTGCTAGTCTGTAAGTAGTCTCTTCTATTGTCTAACTACTGTCACCAAGGTCAAGAAAGAACATTTGCCTTTCAGTAAATCCTTCAACACAGTTCCCCTCCTCTTCCTCAGTTATCCAGTATCTCTGTCTGTAACTGAATCTGTGGTGTTTACACAAAGCATGAGACTGTGCTTATACGCAGCCTCTAAGGGTGTTAACATCCATGTGGCCGCACACCCTCCTACTCTAAGCTTTACTGCTGACGCCAGACGCTGCAGTGAAATCCATCCTCACAAGTCCTCTGTGGTTATTTGTTGCTGAAATATCATTGTTCACTGGTGATTGTGGTGGAAGACGTGGTGGGACCATGTTACATAAAGTTTCATAGTACAGGGTATTCTTAAAAAGTATAGTCTTACGCAAGTATAGCAGGAGACCACATACTGTAAGCTGCATTGTGAATTATTTAGTGTTAGTGTTTAGTAGAGCTATGTTGTGATAAGGTTAGTCATGAAAGTCCTTATAATATAAAGATTACACACGCACAGTGAATGAAGATGATCTAAAATATTACTGAGTTATTCAGAGATTTATCAGCATAAACACTCACAGATTGCTTTAGACATCGACCGCCTCTCCACTATCTTCACCTGCTGTCCCTCACCCCACCTACCCACTTTCCACACTCACATATAACCTTTATTACCTCCACCAAGGAGGATGTGTTTTCAGTCCGGTTCATCAGCAGGAAAAACTGCTGGCCTGATTTTCATGAGAGGTGGTGAATAGGTGTAGCATGAGCCAAGAAAGAAGCCATTACATTTTGGAGCACATCCAAATCGTGCAGCTACATGAATTCTTCTTAAATTGTACTTATAATAAAATGTAGCCAGTTGCAGAGATATAATAACTCTGTATCACCATCTATGTTCAATGATAGCTGTATTTGGTCAAACTTTGTATAGAAAGCAGTCGTTATGGAGCACTCTGGGACAGTGGTTTCGTGGTAGAACCGAACATAAATACACACTGCCATGAACTCCAGACTCTAGAGATATTGAGAAAAGATGTTCGAACTTCATACTCCACCAGAAAAAGCAGTAATAATGGCTGTAAAGTTTGTGCTTGAAGATTTGCATATCAAAGAGGAGTGGACTGTTTGCCTTGGTGGAGATCTTCGCTCTCCAAGTGCCCTTCTAGTTTAATCAGGTAATCTCATTGAGATCAAGTTCTCTTTTACAAGAGATACCTGAGACAGCAGAGAGAACGAAAAGCAAACATGGCCATACATAATAAAAGGACCAATACAAAGGACATAACCAGACATAATGAAAGCTCAGACAGTGACATCACTAAAGAGACTTAAAAGTGGAAAGTGGGATGAGACATTTGAGTTTTAAATTCCTCTAGTGTGTGGTTCCCTTCTTGTTGCTCGTATGTACCCAACCTACTTTTTTCATATAGTACACAGCAATGAGTACAATATTTACCTCCTGTTATGAAAAGAAAAGCTCGATGATAAACAGTTATTTTGAGGCAGAGTGAGCAGCATGAGAATAAAGGATGTCTCCATCGTCAGGCACAGACATGATGGCTGACTGTACGATCATTTCCTGCCCTCAAGACAGAAACGTTCTTCATCCTAATACAATAAACCTATTTGTACCCTCGGACAACCCCACCTGTGACCTCTTGAATCAGTCTGCTCTAACCATATCCCACTCTGTAAGTTTGGCAGACAGTTGAGACATCTATATGTCATCACAAGCTTTTAAAGAGTAGTATGCTTTATGTTTGTGTCTTGGTGAGTTGTTGCTGAAATACGAGCCGCTCAGGTTTCAGCCTTATATGAATACAAACTACAGACCGGTGAGTCTCTGAGAGCAGACAATGCAATGGTTTTATGTTATCTGTAAAATTGAAATCACAAATTAATTTTCTCATTATCTCAAGATAAATATTGAAACTAGGACTGTTACTTTCACCATCAGTTCATGTGCTGATTATTGTCTTTATTAACCAATAAATCTTTTGGTCTATAAAATGTCTTGTTTTGTCTGACCAGCAACCCAAAACTTAAATGTTTTCAGTTTGCAATAATATAAAACAGAGAAAAGCAACAAATCCTCACATTTGAGAAGCTTGAACCTAGAAACGTTTGCTCAAAAAGCAGAATAAACATTAATTGACTATCAAAATAGTTGCTGATTACTTTTTGTAAAGATGGTGGGATAATTAACTCGTTATCGTAACAACCTTTTGTTTTCTTGTGAAAGCGAGATATTGATTGTGTTATCTCTCAAGAAAACAACCTGTTGTTTTCCCGCAACAAGATGATTAACTCATTAACATAAGAACACGCCCCTGTTCTGAGATAATTAACTAATAGCGTGATATAATAAAACTATTGCAGTCACAGCTGTTCTTAGTTTCTGTAGCTTTCCTCTCTAAGCTGTGGCTCAAAGTTGCTCAATAGAACAATTTTCTGGTCTTTGTTATGAGTAATAAATGATTCTGTAAACCCGCTTAGAGCTCCCATGACAGATTAGAAGGATTCGTCTGTTTCAGCATCTTATCACTCTTTTTATCACAGCATTATGTTTTATTGGAGTGTGAAGTAGGAGATAAACTGAAATTGGTCATGTTGTGTCAATGCAGTGCAGCACCTTAGAAAGGTCCAACTGCTTGTCTGTTGGAGAGGCAGATGTGTAAGAGAAACTTGTCATCAGAAGTGGGCTGGCGTACTGATATTTATAGTGCTGACGTAGCCTAAGGTGTCCCCAAGGACTGTTTGTCCTTTCTGCTGTCCAGGGAGACCTTAACTGTAATAGTCTGATTCATCGCAGCATTAAAAGATCTACTGTGCGATAGTGTTGCTGAGTGTCACTGCAGGTGGTGGATACCATCAGCTATGAAGCTGAAACAGGTGGACTTTAAGATTGACTTCGCTGATAGCTGCCATTTTCCTTCACATATACTCACATCTAACCATGTTGTTCCACTGATATAATATGAGTGTTTTTTGAGGGAGACATGACGAAGAAAAGCACAAAGGCAAAAAAACCCTAAATCAGAGTTATTCACTATCAAACGAACAAGCTCAAGGAACAAACCTTTTGAAATCCTGACATAGTAAAGCAGACAGCCTCTTACTTAGTCTGCCACAAGATCCTTCATTAAAGGAGTAAACTCACCAAGAGGGACCGCCTCATTCAACTTTAAATTATTCTGCAGTGAGATCAATGAATGTGAGCAGAGTGCAGGAAATGACTTTGGCTAAATTCAGTTCTGTTTTCAGGGTCCAAAGCTAAAGCAAATTCTCTGACTGGAGCAGTAATTTCCATATAAAGCAGTAGCTGGGGTATGGTTTGGTATTTATGTGGAGCCAGAGGTCATGTGGATCATTCTCATGAGGGATTGATTAATTGTTGATTTATATTCTCGCTGATTGGATCTTAAAACAATGCCATGGAAAGTGCATTGAATTGCAATATTTGCGGCACGATCCATTTTTTATTTAGTCTAGTATTGATTTATCAATTTAGAGCCATCTGAGAGTCTGTTTGAAATGCTGCAGATAACACACAGGAAGTTTGTGTAACGGGCTGCTGTGTTGTTTTCAGTTGTTCAACTGACAATGACGTAAGCGTTTGGAGCATGAGTGGACCGTTTCCTTTTACGATGCGGTTGCTTTGAACGGTGAAGTGCATTGTGCTAATGAAGTTGAGCTCCTCCACTCCCCCTGATGCACAGGGCCACTGAAAGGAGGTGAGAAACATGACCTCATTACCAGACACATCTGTTTGCCTGGTCATTAGATTAAACAAGCGCTTGTCTCCCTTTGTTGAATGTCCTGCAAACCGAGGTCGGGTGTGGTAGCACTCGTCCAGCGAGCTGTCTTGAAGGTCGCTTCACCACACTGCGCAGTGAGGAGCCACAGGCTGTTATTTGGCTTTTCCAGAGAGGCTCTTGCATGTTAAATTGTGGGTTTTGCCTTAAAGGCTTTGCCACTACTGATTCAAGTCTGAAATTAAAAATCTGACCTACTTTACCAGTATTACACTTAGTTGCATTAATATTTTACTCAATCTGATGGATAACTGCCCAAAAATAGATGACCACATGTCATGTTGAGATATTGCTGCAGAGAGGAGGCAACGTTATGCTGTTTATAACAACAGTGGTGGACCATAATGCAGTGCAATCAGAAGATTAATGTCACCGTTTCTTTCTCCAGCTACATGTTGAACACACAGATAAATACAGCTGCCTGCCTATTCCTCGTTTGCTTTTAAAGCCACAGAAAAAATGTTTTTAAGTTGTAAATATTTCTCTATTACATTAAATATTAGTGATCAACAACAGTTAAATTCTTGGGAGAAAAGTTGTTGGGGCCTGCTAACATAGATGTGGATGAGACAGCTGAAGGCAAGTAAACACATCAGTCAAGAAAATGACAGACTGGCACACAAAATAACTTCTGGCCAGTACAGCAGGGTGGTGATGATCCTTATCTTTCCCCAGACATTTTGGGATCCCATACCCCCCCACCCCCAGTGGGATCAACGGTGTGATATCTTACCTGTCCCTGCCTGACCCTGCCGTTCCTCTACTCCAGAGGCGTCACTTTGATTTACAGACCCACTTGCCGCAGGAAGAGCACAGTCAGGAGAAAGCTAATGGAGTGGAAATGCTGAGAGAGCAGGGGGAATATGAATGGGCCAGTTTTTCTTTCAACATGTCATACAGGGGAAAAGAATAAAAAAGCGTTAAGTGTATTCCTGTTGTTTTCTTCTGTCTGTCATGACAGGAGCGTCTTTTCTTTTTATTACAGCAAGTGTTTCCTTCTTATCCCGGAGGAGTGAATGGATTAGTTCTGACATTGCTCTGTATTTTTATTCCTCTCAAGGAGGCAGACAGCTGGGAGATCATCGAGGGCCTGAAAATCGGTCAGAGCAATGTCCAGAGGCCTGATAAACACGAGGGCTTTATGTTGAAGAAACGGAAATGGCCCCTGAAAGGCTGGCACAAGGTACGATCCACAGGCAAAGCGAGACACGAGGAGAACACATTCAAACACAGCCACTCCCGGGTTGTTAAGCAGTTTACGGTCTAGTAAAGTGCGATAGCTTGAAAGAAGTTCCTCTTTTCATGCATCTTGCTTTACCCTCTTTGGGCCTCTTCCGCAAGCGCACTATTTCCTTTGAAGTCACCACCGTCAGCATAACTGATGTTTTCTCAAAACACCGGTGGAAACCAGTCCCTGTTGTTGGCATATTTGAACTCACAGCAGCACAGTATGCACAGAACCAACATCCTAATTATGAGATAATAATAATATAAATAATGAAATCTATATTCAATGTCTGCCTTTCTTCTTATTTAAGCAACACTATTTTTGTGATTATTTTCTCTGCAGCGGTTCTTTGTTCTGGACAATGGTATCCTGAAGTACTCCAAGTCACCCATTGATGTAAGTAACCCTGACTATAACCCACAGGCAGAAACAGGGCAGCCTGGCCTGACATCAGCTCGACTTGGCAATGAGTCAGCAGAAACATCTGCAGCAGGGGTCATGGTGTTCATTGTGCTTCAGCACGGCATGTAACTTTGCACGAAAGCTGTACTTTTACGGACAAAACGGAAATGCAGCGCATGAAGAACTCCAAAAATCAGGGGATCACTTTTGCTGACTTTATTAACAAACTCATCAGACGTTCATCCTGTGCCAGTGCTGCTGGCAGGGCTGCAGTTAGCTGGATGCTTCACGCTCTTAACAAAGTACAGTGTTTCACATGGATGCAAACATATATAAGATCAGACATTGCAAATAAGTGGCTGCAGTGCATTAAGTTTAACTGCATAACACTCTGTGGTGTAGACTGGAAAAACAAGATGTGTGTTTGCTTCAAATGACCTCAGTCTCTTGAAGTAAAGGTGCTCTCATACCTTGTTACAGATGTAAACTATATGTGCACTCCAAGATAAAGCAACATCCTCAAAGACGCCTAAAGAGTTATAGATGTTGTATCTAAATATTTGTTGGTGGAAACCTGTTCAGTCTGGTGCTATGGACAGTAAAATGGAGGGTAAGCGTTCACCTGAACCAAAAATGATTTCTTGTGTCCTCTTTGGATTAATAATAAGTGAATTCTTTTTACACACTAATCTATCTGTACAACATTAATGAATGCCAGGATCATCTCCAGTGCCTAAAGCTCAAAGATCAAAGATCTTCTCTTGCTTTGTCCAGCCAGCTTTGCAAACCCCAGATATATTAATTTATATATAT